>JAZGTI010006845.1:0-22686 GCA_036877585.1 Botia kubotai | reverse complement strand
TCTGGTTCTGTGCAAGGCATGTCTGAACTTCATTTTTGGATTCAATATAAAGTGTTTAAAAAGCCTATTGTTTTCCACAGGAACGTTTTACAGTCCAATCAGATGTGCATTCAAGCTCCTCTTTTCCACTATTGACCACCAACATCCCACCAGCCGGGAGAAAGCCAGATATCTGTACGCATCTGTATGGCATGGAAGGCACTTCCATCGAGCAGGTGGTACGAGCAGGGAGAACCGAATCAAAAGAGACAGTGAATGTCTCCGCAAGACTCTCACCAAGACGTAATCAGCCGGCAGCTTTTTCCACATTCAGATGTATTTGTTGACACGCCGGAGAGTGCTTGAAATCAAGCTGCTTTAAGAGTCTCTTTAAAACCTGATCTGTCACTTCTCAAGAAGAGGCACATTTAGGGGATATTTTTAGAACATGATATACATACATGATTGACACGGATTTTGACTGGGACATGTAAAGACAAACGTGTTTATAACGTAAATTCTACATCTAGAAATGTTTTTTACTGATGTGATTGTTGACAAAGTCCACAAGGGAATTAAGTCAATCTCATACAAGTCAACATGTTATGGTCAACAAGTTATGGACAGGTCAAGCCGAAACACCTATAAGCAATCAAAGTCTACTGTACAACCAACAATGTAATCACCTGTTACCACGTCACTAAAACACTTTTAATTTATGTATTTAGAGAAAGCATTCAAGGATCTGTGTTGTTTTTACGATCTCTCAGAAGTTTAGCACTCTGCCTTCAACTGTTGTTTTTTTATAGTATAAAGAGAAGACTGATGCCCAGAACAACACACTTCAGCAGTTGGTTTGGGATTAGTGCATCAGAATGTGTCATGAGACAGACCCCTTAAGTGTTACTTATGTTACCAACAGATCTGGCTGGAATAATCACAGCTTTTCTTGAAGAGTGAAAGTACATAAAAAGGTTTAAACATCTAGCTAGTGGATCAACAGTTGCCAAAGCACTCTTGAGTAATTGTACAGTTAGCTACGCCAGCTTTGTTTAAAAGAAAAGTTTTCCCTGCACAAGTTAGAATAATTCTTTCTTGCTAAACTTGTGTTTTAGACATTGTATTAACATTATTAGTTGGTTATAAGAATATTTATATTTTTTTTTATTCTGCGATGTTTTAAAAACATTCCACCAAAAACAAGAATGATGTTTTTGATATGTGATACATAACGTTAAAAAAAGTTCTACTAACGTTATTGCACGAACTTTTTTGATAACTTCAGAGAACTTTAGCCAGCATTCTTAGAACATTTCCCGTAAACTGGGTAGTCTCTAAAAGGTGTATAGGTATAAGTTTGTGTACCAATACAATTACCTGAAGAACTCCATGAAGGAAAATCCATAGCCATGTTGTTCAGCAATCCCAGCACACACCACATTAGCAGATGCTCCAATCAGGGTCCCGTTTCCTTTGGGAATGCAAAGGGGCGGAAAAAAAAACGAAAGACTAGCTTGAATAACTCTGGGAGCCAGACTAAACAGACTTTTAAATTATTGTTTGAAATGTTTGCCTAGTGAATTCTCACACACCTGTATGTATGCTTTATCGGCTTTGAAAGTGAAGTCTGAGAATTTGTACATGTTTAAATAGCACTGCATGTCTTCCACAAATAGAGCATTGCACAAACACAGATCTTTATAAATGAATATAAGAATTGATTTGGTGCCAATGTGCACAGCAGATTTTGTTATGCTGATTGCAATTGAAAGATCGCCGCTGTGCAATCACTCCTTTTAGAATATTGGAAATGGAATGACCTTCAGTGCTAAATTGTGGAGGTAATTTAGCGAGTGTTTCTTTTGGAGTCCCTGCTTTGGTAATGCGGGGCACGGCGAGGGATTTCTGTCCCAACTCAAATCAAAGGTGTGATAGCTTTCTGATAAGGACCAGACGTCACCACTTCATCAATTGCATGTCTAAAACATTTACTGTAGAGCACCTAGGCGTGTTTTCCCTTTATTGAAGATGTTTCAACATTCGTTCAACTGCCTTCATAAGCAGAATGGTGGATATTTACTGATATTGAAAACAAATAAACAAATATCCTACATAATATTTTCAAGAGACTTTGGAGAACCGAGAATCTTCACAGTTTAGACTGCCTGAAATTAGGATCTTAACTAGAACAAAATCTCTTTTTAACAGCTGTATTCTCAACATTTCAACAGGAAATATATTTTGCCATTTGAATTAACACATCAGTCCAACTGAAAATTTAAAAAAAAGAAAGGCAGCTTATGGCCACCAATTTGTCATTTCCCGTACAAGCTTTATCTTGATCTTTTGATTCGAAATGCTCATATCTTTAAAAGTGTCACTATGACAATAAAACCAGAAGCCTGCCTTAGCATCCCAAAGATCGATACTACAGCTAATACATTGTGTGCTGCCACATTTCTCTCTGTGTCTTTAGAGCCAAACAGACCATGAAGTGTTTTCACATGGCCTATTCTGCTCTGCCAGGCCTTCAGAAATGAGTGAGAGATAAGTGAGTGACATTGGATAAACACACATATAAAGCCTAACAAAGTTTCTAAAAGAGATACAGCTTAACTTACCTCCAAGACAAGCTCCCATAGCTAGAGCAAAAATGAGCGGTTTGACTGGCAGGTTCACATCGGCATCCTGACTGAGGTTTATAAGCACAGGAATCTGTCAAAAAAAGATGATAGATTTAAGTGTTCATTCCTTTATACCTATATTTTTTAGATATCATAAAATATGTTGCGTATACTAGTAAGTAGTTAGTTTAACCACTTAAGAATAAAAATAATTTAAACACACTTTAGCGTAAGGCCTCATCCACACCACTAGGTGTCAGTGTAATTTCAAGAGGACAGCTATATGAGCCAGACTGTAAACCAACATACTGAAAACAAGAATTACTGAGTGCACCTTTAAACATTGTTGGTTGATTATTATTATTCCTATAGGCACTGCAAGCGCGTAATGAAGCATTGAGAAATGCCTTCTAACATTCACCATGTGTCAAGAATTAAACATGGTGAATGCTCAGGTCATGAAGAGTTGTTGCGTTCAATAATTCTGACAGCCATCCAGTCTATTAGCAGATTGAGTCATAATCTTCTACAGCGCAAGACAGGAACAGGAAAATCAATAGTGGATGATATTTGATTTTCTTTTTCATTCTTTCTCTCTTTCTTACAGACAAAAAACTTAAATAAATGAAATGTATGATAATGAAACTGTATGTTCTAGACTGCTTTAAACCCAGAAACCTGGAAGTAAAAAGACATAATAGCCATACACCCATTTACGTCTCCCTCAAATAGCAAAAATGTTAAAAGTGTTAGTTTGAGAGTTCTAGGAACGTTCAAAACGTCCAGTTTTTTAGAATATGTATTTATGTTATTGCTTGATTACATGTACATTGTTCAGACATTTTTTTGTGTAACATTTTTTAAATGTTCCACAAAAAACGAAATAATAAAATTTTTGATACATAACGTTAAAAAACATCCTACTAAGATTACTACAAGAACATTTTTTGATGACTTTGAAAGAACTTTTAGAGCACGTTAGCCAACGTTCTGAGAACACTTCCTGTTAGCATGTGTAATAGCCTGCAGTTTTTAACATTAACATATAATGGCAAGAGACAGATAATGCCTATATGTGGCTACAACAGCAACAAACAAGCATGCATCCATTTCACAAGGCATGTGAGCATCAGATTTTCTCACCAGTGTAGTGTGATTTAAAGATTGCATATTTGCAGAAAATGCCTTCTGCTCCAGAGAATTCAATGTGTAGACGCCTGGCCTCTACATGCTGGTCTCTCAGCTAACAGCAGATTTAGCTGCAATCGACTTGAATAAATTACACAGCACAAGTGTGATTACATTTTCTACTACATTTGCCATCCGGTTCATTCAGCTGTGCTGTTGCCATTGTGGATGGGAGGGCACCAAAAGCCAAAGCAATCGTACACTTGTGCTGACAGGAAAATAGCAGTTTTATGTTTCCAATGGAGTACAAATAGAACATAATCCGGAAAACCTTGACTTGATACATATTGCATAGAAACATTCTCACAGGCATCATTCACAGCCTTGGTAATCATAACTCATATTAGTCTGATTATTCCAAATTACTGGTTAATAATTGCAAACTACTATGAATATCGTGTATAACAAATATTCACCTTAATATTAAGGCGAACATACACATAAGATTTAACATAAGTCGGATGTTAAATCTAATATTTTGGTCTAGCTAATTGCAAATTTAGATTTTTTTCTTTTTAGTTCTTTGGTTGGTCATCTACAGTACCAAATGATCAGGGAGACAAAATATCTACCAGCATGGAAGAGGCAGATGACTCTGCCTATGAATTTATGATCAGAGATAATTCCTTACAAAAAGTCCATGGACAGATGTTGATAGCTTCTAGACATTGTATTGATCCTCAGATCAGTGGTTCAATGCTCCATGTGGACATAAGTGATTGTGTTAAACATTGAACATACCACACGATACATTTGCTTTATGCATGGTATGATATCTTTTGTCAATATTTTAAAAAATGTTAATGGGTGACTAGCCACAGAAAATTGTTAGAAACTTAAATTTTTCCTCTTTTTCTAAGCTGATATTAGAGGAAATCCTTCAAAATGGCTTTAAATATGCTAAACTGTGTTAAACACAGCTGAGAGTACTTCACTCTTGTTTCTGAAAGCATTATCATCCAAATATTTCGTGAACGAACACAAGAGGTGGAGGATTTGTAGAATTTTATGAATGACAGGTGTTCCAATTCTGCAAAAAGCTTTCTGCAGAGTTCTGAGGGCAGTGTATCTGCATGGGCCCAGAAATAACTGAATACACACTGTTTTTTTTGTTGTTGTTGCTGATGATACAGTCAGAAATAGACACGCTCTGAACTCTACAGAAATGATGCACATGTCTAACTGCATGTTGTTTATAATCCAAATTCTGAGAGGGCATGTGAAAGGAGAACGGGTGAGTTTTATCTTTATCTTTTCAGTGACGGTTTTGGCAAAAATCAATGTTATCCATTACCACCACAGTTGTGCACTGAGACCTAAAGTATATTTCACAGTTTATCTCTCCACCTTGACAGAACAAGAGAATGGGACAGAAAAGCAAAAAATGAGATACAGGGAGATAAATCTCGTAACTGTTTCTACATCAGAGAATTACACAGTAAGGATGAGTCACAATGGTTGACTATTGTTTTCCAGCAACTAGTCATTTAGACACTAATATATAAAGTATAGACTTTGTTAGTTTTTAAAGTAAAACCTTCTCAGAAAAGTTGTGTTATTAAATTCATACAAAAAAAGTCTTTGGGGGGCAATTATGGCCTACTGGTTACTGAGTCAGGCTTGTAATCAGATGGTTGCTGGTTTGATTCCAGTTGCAGGGAACAACTGAAGTACCCTTAAGCAAAGCACCTAACCCCAATTGCTCCCCAGGCACAGCAGTGCTGCCCACTGCTCCGGGTGTGTGTGTGTGCCTATGACTTGTAGTGTGTCTTTACTCCTTACCAGTGATGGGTTAAATGCAAAGGTCACATTTCGAGTATGGGTTACCATACCTGACAATGGCCATTGTGACATTATCATGGTAACACACTGATAGAAAACTGCACTCCTAAAATGATTTCATGCTGACGGTGCTAATGCTTCATGCTAATGGTCCTGTCTCATGTAAGACAGGACCAGGACCTGGGTCTGGTGACCTTAAAACCAGAATCAGGTTTAGTCATTCAGGTAACCCAACTACTTGTTTGCATGTCATTTTGCACGAAGCGCCAGAGGGAAGGTAAGTTACAAAACAGGGCACAATAGTGCAAATGATATGAGAGGAAAACACAAAAGAAAAGGAAATGAAAGGGCTTTGAAATGCTAAGTGATTTCTGGGGTGAAGTTGTCTCTTCATCTGAGCTGCATTCTTCCCTTCTGCTCATTTGGCAGTGAGTGATCGGCAGCACGGCTCTGTCTGTTTGGTGCCATGTTCATCATATCAGCTCACAGCACGCGCTCCTTCATGATCCACATCATTCACAAGCTGCTCTGATAGCGCGTCATCACTCTCTACTGTTCTTCCCACACTTGAGGTGACTATAGAGGATAACATGTACTGTTTTGACCTATTTGTCAACAGAATGTGGGCGGATGACATGGCGTGTGACAGCAGCGTCCTGCGGCGTGACATGCAGCATACAGCACTCCATCTACAACCATTTCAAACGCCATTTAGCGATTTTAAAGCTGCAATTTATAACTTTCACCTCTCTACCGCCACCTCTGTTTAAAACGTACAATTGCAGTTTACTTGCTTTTTCTTACGCATGCTGGACATGATCGGACATGACAGCTCAAATTATAAACCATTATTGTTTTGAGATTTGTTATTGTTACATAGTCGAGCTCCCGCAATGAGCGAGGAGCTCTGGACTTTTATTATGATGTTTAGTTTTTGTCGCGTGCTAATGATGTCATTGTTCTTTTATGTCACTTCTTGTTTTGTGTTATTGGTTTCACCTGTGTCTGTTTGGATGTATGTCGACGTTTGAAGTTTAGAGTTTCTAGTTCATAGTTCTTAGTTTCCTAGTTCCTTGTTCTCATTCTAAGTCCTGTATCTATTCGTCTAGCCTGGTTTTTGGATTATTGCTCATGTTTTTTGGATTACTCTCTTGGATAACGTTTTGGATACTTCTGCCTCGTTCATTGGATTGTATGTTTTTTTACCGCGTTATGTCTTTTGTTTTGTCACTGCTGTTTTGCACATGTCGTCACCCACTCATTTGTACGGTTAGTGTTTGTGTTGGTTTTGTTGTTCTTAATTAAACATTCTTGATTATTTAGTTCTGTGTTTCACATTTCCCTTTAACCACAACCACAACCGTCAGCACCCCTCCGTAACAGAATAACCCACCACCAGACAGCAGAAACCAGGAACTTAAATACACACACTAATCAAACAAACACAGGTGAAACCAATAACACAAAACAGGAAGTGACATAAAAGAACAATGACATCATTAGCACACGACAAAAACTAAACATCATAATAAAAGTCCCAAGCGCCTCGCTCATCGCTCAATAATTGATTTTTGTTCATTTTAAACCCAATATAGTTACATATTGTATCTTAAAATATAAACAATGGTCATCAAAACATCAGCATTCATTTGACAACTATTTGTAGCATAAAATATAAGTAAAATATGTAGAAAAAATTATACGATGTAAAATTAGGAAATGTGTGATTATACAGTACTTTCATGAAGAAGGCTAATTTGTGACATTGACAATGTTAATTTCTGTGTGCAAAAGGTACAGAACTTATCGCATCTATTGGAGAACACAAAATGCTCCCTCAATTATAAACATTACCAAATCAGGCTGCCATGCAAATTATGTTATGGATCACTGGATGTTGCACACGACTTTTTAAAGCTACTGTAATTTTATTTTTTATTTTTATCTTCTACCAGCTGCATTCATATCGGGCCAGTGTGCTCAAGATGTATTCCAAATTTTTACTATAGTAGCCTGATGGAGAATTAAATACTGTAAATATTGTTGTAGGAGTTTTTGTTTCAGTCATGTGCTTGTATAACTAATGAGTGGGCGTGTGTGTACCACTCACCATAGTGGCAGTGAAGGGTATGTTGTCTATGAGAGAGGAGGCCAGTGCTGAGACCCACATAACCAAAATGATGGCGATGGCCAACCGCTCATCCTCTGGCACTGCCTGTTGGAGACGATAACAATAAAATATGTCAGAACCAAAAACTGCTTCCCTACTGAACACACACATACCCCCTCCTCCCTCTCTCTGTCATGCTTACAAAGGCCTGTGGATGCCAGCACAGAGGTAGAAGTCTCAACAGATAATGTGTTGAAGTCACATCGAATTCATTATTTCACAGTCTGTTGCTTTCAGAAAACAAAAACAGACATAAAGTACACATACACACTTGCTCACCATATGCCCATTTTTCATATCCCCGAAAAGATGACCAAAAATAAAAGTTCTTCCATCCTTTAATCACCTTCACGTCATACCAAACCTATATGACTTTTTTCTTCTGTGGAACACAAAGATATTTTGAGCAACGTCCTAGTGGTTTTGTGTTTATGCAATGGAAGTCAATGGCTGCCACTGTTGTTTGGTTACCAACAAATATCTTATTTTGTGTTCCTTAGAAACAAAGAAGATTATACAGGTTTTGAATGACATGAGAAAGAGTAAAACATGGAAATTTTATATTCATATTTTCATTTTTGGGTGTACTATCCCTTTAACTGTGCTGTTCTAGGTTAGGCTGCTATTCCTTACTTTGTTTATTTATCCGTGTATTTGGATTTTGGGGTTCCAGGTACCGGTGATGCTGGTTGGATTAAATGCATCAGAGCTCTGCAGCAGCACCTGTCATGAGCAATTACAGTGACTGTAAAAGGCCCGCACGCCAAATGCAAGCTGACGGCTCTATCAGAGTGTGATCGTCAGCCAGGCAGAGCTGGACACACATAGGTCTGTGGAAATCTCTGTACAATGGCTCACACTGCCCCACTATTCAATCTAGCAAAACCGCAATTTCAGCCCAGAACACTGTTTAATAAGGTTCATTTAGCTGGTTTGCAGAATTATCGTCCATTTATGATCAAATTAAAGCTACAGTAACACTTACACCAAACACATACATAAAACAAACAAAAACAGTACGACAGGATTTGTTTTTCAAATGACATTGGAGTTACTAACATTGGAAGTCTGTGATTTAATATACTGATTTATTAGGACTGGCACCTAATAAATTTCTCCTGTGTCTGTTGTCGGGATGTGGGCATTACGGAAGGTCATGTGATCGGAAGGTTGCGGAAGTGTGTGTGCATCACATAACGCACAATATTATATACAATATAATTAGGAAATTACAGTGGCTGTTATGAGCAGTCCTTGAAATGACTCGCTTGAATCGATCACCTTTTTAAATCAAATGGATAACCAGCATTACATAAATCACCAACTGTTATTTTACCCAGAACGCTGGGAAAAAGAAGTAAATCCATTATAAAAGTACGGCAGGCAGTGAAACAAGAAATTTACTGTAGTGATGGTTTCCACCAAATGTCAAAATAAATGAGAAAAGTGGAAAAACGAATTACAGGGCAATCACAGACATTCTGAAAAAGCACCCCTGAATTAGCCAAAAACACAGCAAGTAATTTGCTCTGCAATTTTTATGGAGGTTATATGGGGAAAACATGTTTGGTTCTGACCACATTCGCTTCGCTCTCCTCAGGGAAAACTAGTCCCATCCGATTAGGGCTAAAGACATGCATTTTTTTCTGAAGGAAATACAGTACTTACTTTTATCAGCACTGCAGTCTGTTCGCCAATATAGTCGATAAGCTGCAGCTGGGCTAAGGCCTTAAAACACAGCAAACATAAAATGAAGCCACAGACCATAAACCAAAACAACAGACATTTTACCTGACAGCTCTGATTTTCTATCTTTTAAACACTGAAAGTATCTAAATTCATCTATTTTTGCCTCAGTGCTTGTGGTGCACATTGCTTTGTGTTTATGTTTGTGACTGTTGGCTCTGCAGTAGAGGGCAAACAGTTTATCTTGGAGCAGTATTAAGCTACCACAGGGCTGGAGGGCTGGGCTTCCCTGTGTGAATACTGTCCTCCTAACAAAACAAAGAATTAAACCAACACAAACAGCAAAGCCAGCAGTTCTACTGCTGACTCACTTTTCCGTTACTTAACCTCCCATTCTCTAACACTCGCTAGCTTTATCTCCCTACATTTACTTATGACAGCGATAGACAAACACAAACATCACAGTGCACCCTTAATATTATATTTGTCATAACAGTTTTGTTCTCTTCAAAATATATTTTGAATATATTTCCATTTAATTTTGGATGTTTGCTTTCAAAAACAATTCAATACAATATCAGTCATATCATCAAAATGTTTCAAACAAAATATGTTTCTTGGGAATATTGTTTTAATTGGTAATTTTATGGGTTTCTGTGTTTTCAACATCACATTTTATCGTGTTAGTCTCCGGTAATATCCTTTAACTAATAAACATTTCCTAATAACATAATCCTTCAGGAACTGGAGGGAAATTGTTGGTGAGAAAACAACAGCACAGAATATAAGCAAATATTAGTAATGGATTTATAAATTCTGCTGTTTTTGTTGTATTCATTTTTGTAATATACTTACCTAAGTACATAAATTAACTTTTAAATTAACCTTGTGTAAGTTAACTCTCTGTTTCTCACTGAACAATGGCCAACCATAGCTATTTATTTCCACCCTGTTAAGTTTAAACCTGTTCATTGTTTTGTCAATGTGTAAATAATCAAGCTGTTAATAAAGTTTAAGTGCCCAAGGATGTCCGAAGGACATGTTTAAATCTAGCCATTAGCAGTTGAGCCAGGTCAGATCACAGGATCTAGTTTATGAGCTGCATACAAATGATATCCCCACAGACCTGCATCATTACAGTATACTGTGCTAGAAACAAACATATCTATTTTGCTGAGTAAGGCATGTTCTTGGACCAACACTCTCATTGTGATGTAGTGTATGACAGAACATTGAGAAATATGTGAGTGTGTGTGTTTGGATTTCATGAGTGTCTTCACGTACCTCCATAAGAACAAACAGAGCAGCAAAAAATAACAGCGTGGCCCATTCCACTCTGTGAAGTATAATCTCAAAGTCTTGAATATCAGCCAGTACCAGTAACCACAGAGCCCCCAATATAGCAATCCAACCTAAGGGGAAAAAACAAGAAAAAAACAGAACAAGCTGTGATCGGTAGAGCGGAACGCAAAGCATCGTCCCCCACAAGTACAATTTTATTTCCTGTTGTTATGTGTGAAGGTTTTAAGTAAATGGAATCCTGGAAAACAGTCGGCCAGCGTTTAATGCAATGCATCAATCATTTGTTACATCTTTATCTGTCTCGCCTTCCTGTGACCACACACATACACAACATACTCTCATCAGCCAGTGGGTCTAAATCTGCTATTCCACTCACATAACACCTCAGACAGCAGGAGAGAGACCATACAGCGGTGTTCAATTAGAAACTCAGCCCAGGCAACCCACGAACAGACTCATAAACGCTCCACATCAATACACCGAACACCACCAGGTAGTCAGACAGAATGGATTACTAGTTGTCAGAATGTTAAAATAATAAGTCAGTTACCGGATAGTCTTAATCAAAATCTAACTAACAGGGATCGTTCTCAGAACATTGGTTAATGTTTCTATAAGTTCTCTCAAGTTATCAAAAACGTTGCAGTAATGTTAGTACAACTTTTTAATATTTATTATATTAAATATAAAATACAAAACTTATATAAAATATAAAATTATATAAAATATTAAATTCAATTCAACCTTAATGACTTTTTAATGTTTTCATATTTTTGTGTGTTTTTATGTGTGTAATTGTTATCGTACAACACATGGTCAACTGCTGATGAATTGACGTGCCATTTCCCAGAATCTTCTGAGGTTAAAAACATGTGCGGTAACTTAAGAACAAAATGTATGAGTGTAGAATGAGACAGACCATATGACAGGACCTGGGCTGGTATTATACTGCTCCATCACCTGCAGTGGTAGAGGTTTATCATAATGAGTATGCCATTTAGACATCAAGGCCCTGCGCAACTAATGCGTCACATGCCAGCCTGTGGCCTTTACTAGAATAGCCACAGAAACACAGGCTTTATTCAGGAGCTGCGAATTACATGTAACTGTTTGACGTGTTTGACGAGGAAAAAAGAAAAGAATGACTGGCTGCAGATGTTAGAACAAACCTGCAAAAGCCATTAGCAGTTAATGCATGTTTACGGCCTGAGAGATACAGAACATTTAGCAGCAGTAAGACCGGGTTTGAAACAGAAGTGCGGTTAATAGATGTTTTTTATTAAGGTGGCGTTATACTGGAGAAAACACTTAGCTAACATGCGTGATAAAATACCATCCAGATTAATTGGTTTCCAGAAACAATATCCACAATCAGTAGTATTCTGTTTATCGTCATGTTCCAGAACAAAGCAGGTAATTTAATTCTTGACAATACGTGATGAGCAGATGGTCACGTACACAACGCGCTATAAGAGCTTTACAGTAAAAAACACATTTTTACCATTTAAATAAAATGTTTGAAACCACTGGATGTGATAATACCCTGACTGAATGTATTACGGTACTATAGAAAGTGGAAAGTGGACCCATTAAAACCAAATATAGGGCTGTGACTTCAAACTTTGTACTTCACATTTTTTACTTGACAAACAAATTTTTTACTTAAAAAATCATTTTACTTAAATGATTGAATTGATCACCTTGATCAAAATTGACAACCATTTTACATAAGTCTATTATTTAGTATTTCTGGGAAAAGGGGCCCTTTAATCTGTATTGCACCCTTTTTCTGCTGAAGACTTTTTATTAGGTTTTTCTCTCTTTATTCTGAGGAAATCCCTCAACTGAGTTTCCAACATTAACAGAAGGAACTTACACATTAGCCTGCATACTACAACATTGCTGTGACATAATGTTCTATTCTCACTAGTATTTCAATAAGAGAGGTCAATAGAATAGAGTCAAAAAGATCTAAAAAATCCAGCCTACACCACTCAGTGCAGACTAGTGAATTACTGAGCAATTATCTAAAGACACTTCCACCAGCACCAGGAAGACAAGTTCCTGTCAGACAGCCAGAGGCTTTGGACTCTGGCCAGTGAGTGAAGCACCTCCATTAGATGACATCCAGAGACATCTGAACAATGGTCAAACAGTTGTTATTCAAGCCTCCCACATTTAGCACCAAAACACTCTCATGCAGACACACATATTTTTGGCATAATGGCCAGCAAATGCTGCCACAAACTGAGGCTAAAAATAATATTGGAAGGGAGGACAGTATGCTTCCACTTCTAGCAAAATTTGATTAAACAGGTAAGTGCTGGAGATTGCTTGTGTGAAATCATTTAAAAAGGGATGAAGAGGAAGGAAGAGCAAAAGAAAGGAAGAGGAAGGACAGCAGGAAGAGGACACAGAGAGATTTAGTTGCAGAGAGATGTAATTGTGGGGGAGGCTGTATCATACTTTCAATGAATAGATAGGAAATGACACCTTTATTTAAAGTCTTTTTCCCTCAATAAATGGTCAGTAAAACGACCTGGTCAAAGTGAATATTATAGAAGTTAATTTCTATTGATTTTGAGGCATAGTTACCAGACATATCCAATAGTTGCAGTCATCTAACAGCATACATCATCCAGTATTCATGCATGCAGTTTAATACAAGCTCATGCTTGGTGTATTTGTCAAAACAAAAAATCTTAATGAATTCCAAAATCCCACACTGGGATCAGGACGGTTTTGTCACAATGCAAGTCCAAAAAAGGAACTTTTGATTTGTTTTCCGCATCGATATTCCCCTGCGGCATCCGACCAAAGACGGGGAAGGAGTCGCGAGCCGTCAGTCGTGTGCGGCACAAATGGGGAAGAAAAATGAAAAAGAAGGAAAGCTATGCAATTAAAAATGTTTGGAAGGAAACCTGGGAGGCTCATTCATCACAACCCAAACAACGCTGGCATTTCGGCCCATTGAAAGAGACACAAACATCTCATCATGTTCTTCATTTTAAAGCAAATGTGTTTCTACTGTGTTTCGACTTTATGTGTATCTTCATAAAGTCTCTCCCAGGATGTTCCAGGATGAAATGAGCTGTTGTATGTTTTCAACTTTGATTAATCCTCCTCTGCTACCTCATTCATTATTCGGTGGTGCAGCTTTTGTGTGCCTCAGGAGATAAATTATGTCTGGATCTTATCTTATTTATAAATAAATGAACATATAGAGAGATGACTTGAGTTACGTTGACAATAAATTATATTTACGTGCTCCTGATCTAAAGTAAAAATGTTGAATTTTAACAACACGTTAATTAATGATGAGTAATAGGTTTCTTAAAGGTGCACTTAGTCATTTTTCATCATTAAAAAGTTTTAGCCTTTACAAATAATTGAGACTTTTGGAAAATACTGTATGCTTAAGATAAAATACACTCATATGAGATGCAGAATCCAGTCATAAATCACCTAATAAACGCCAATAAACACTGATTTGTTTTACATGGAGCGGGATGCCTCATGGGGGACGCCATGTTGAAATCACGCAAACGGCCAAATATCACTCGCTTTATCTCAGTTAACTTTCAACACTATTAGACATATTTGAAAAATAAATGAATTGTGGCTGACTGTAACAGCGCAAAAAATGGGAATTGGTATCAAAAACAATTCTGGGAACATTTGTGCAATGTTACTATACGTAAACCCCATATTCCTATATTCCCTATATAAGCCTCTGGTGAAGTGTGTGAAACTATTGTCATGGCAACCAGAGTTGATCTGTTGGCAAATAACTTGCAAAGGCAGGGTTCTCTTAATCAGTTATACTGGTATTGTTTGTTGCTTGCCTATTTTATACAGTAAGGTGCAAAATGTTCTGCACTCAATTACCGATGAAGTCTGATGGCAATCATATAATTTGTCTGGGAAACGGATGGCCTTGGGGGTTTAAGAATCACTTAATTGTCATGAATGCACTTTTCGTTTGTATGTCATGTGGAGCTCTGTGGGCACAGTGCATTTGAGTGCCTCTCTGCCCTCCGGCAGGCACACTGCATCCTCTCCCATGATTAAATAATCAATATCAAAGGTCAAATGGAGTGGTGATGTGTCAACCTAATGAAAGTCTAATGACAGTCATTTGCTGCCCGTGCCTGCTGACCCTGGTTTGATCGCAATACAGCGCTGAGGAGAATTTAAAAGTACAACTACACTGCTTTTCGCGTTTTCGATAAAGCCAAATGGTAATAGCAATGTACAGTGATTGTTTTAGCGCTCTGTGCCAATTAATTATGTACACAGCTTTGAAAAGGGGACAAAAGGTAATTTTGTGTTTATATGTGAAGATAAGTCGTATAAAAATTTCAAATTTTAAGGCTGTAATCTGTAACTTTTGTCTCTCTATCACCATCCAACCAAAATTGCAGGTTACTTTACATACTTTTCATTACATATGTTGACATCAAATGAAGCCAAACTGACAAACATTACCCGGGAAATCGGACCTGACAGCTTAAATTATATATCATTATTATAAGCTCACTGTTACTTACTGGAATTTGGGGTGATAACACTGATCTGTTATGTACTTGCTCTATAACTATTGTTTGTTCATTTTTAATTCAATAAAATTACAAATTGCAGCTTAAAATAAAATATTCATTATTATATCCCCTTACAAGAACACGAGAACAGAGCTTCTATATGTTAAATTCTATAGACACTGAGCTGAAATTGCCCACAAATGAGAATTGATTAACAATACAAACAATACGACAACCCCAATGATCTGTGTGGTTATCTGAGTATGCTCTGATTGACCAACAGTTCTGTTTCACATCATGTGAAATGACATATCATTTATTGTCCGATAAACATGCCTATAAGCTTGTTAAACAAAGCTACGTGACGTGATTTAAAACGGGAAGGCTGTTGTAGAAAAAAGTGAAAAAATGTACAAAAATAAATAGCAACAAAGGATTAATTTTGGGTATACTGGCTGTCTTATTCAACCCGATTGTTATAGCTCTGTTGTGTTTTTTCTGTATTTAAGGCCCAGCTGCAAACAATTACGACATCAACACACTGATGGATTCATACACACACCAATTAGATCATGTGAGGATGTAGCCGGCTTTATTTGTGTAGCATTTGTTTCCCCATTTTTAATCTCTATGGACCACAATATAACGTGATATTTTCCCACCCGTATGCCTTCTGAATTGGCACAATTGTGATTTCCAGTCAAAACTAGCAAAATATAACTGTGATTCCATTTCCTCTGCTCAAACAGAGAAAGGAAACAAGCCCTCATAATTATACAGGGAGGCATGTAAACAGCAGGACCGGTTCACTAATAGGTTCAGTAATAGAAACGGATGGTTCTGTATTATCTGTGTCCTTGCTTGTCTGTCGCTTACCCAGATCCAGATGTACGGCTGGAACAAAGGAGTTTAGGAAGAACATGAATATAACCAAGCTCAGGACAGTCAGACACTTGACCAGGAGGATTTTGTCAGTTATTCTGTGCTGTGAAGGAACACATTAAATACACATTTAGAGACAGACAATCTCTCGATTACACTTTAACATTACTTTAGGGTTAAGGTTAATGTTACTTTAACATTATCCGTAAACAGAAGGATAACATGGTACTGTTAAATGTTCTGTGCTTTTGTAAAATCTTACTGCCCAGCTAAGTGTAGTTTACAAGGTGCACTTTTTCTGCCATCTTAAGTGGAATTTCCACTTGCATTACATTACATTTATGCATTTGGCAGACGCTTTTACATTGCATTACATTGTTACATTGTTGCATATACATTGTTTCTGAGTATGTGCGATCCCTTGTTAACGCCATGCTCTAACCACTGAGCTACAATATATAAACAGAATATATTGTATGTTCAGGGGGAGCACATTGGCTCAGTGAGGTAGCACTGTCGCCTCAAAGCAGGAAGACACCTCGTTTGAGCCCAGGGATCATTTCTCTGTGGAGTTTGTATGTTCTCCCTGTGTTGCTGTCGGCCTCCTCCAGGTAAACTAATGGTTTGTGACATTAGTAAGCCTATTGTCTATTTACTTACAGTACTTGGTCAGTTATTTATTTGTTCTTTTACCTTTTTCTGCAGCTCTTGAATATTGGACTCCCAGTTTTTGTCTTCCTGTGATATTTGCCTGTGAAAATAAATGTAATCCGGCATTTTAATGCATTTCACATGGATTTCACATGGTCACCAAAACGTTTTTTTACCCAGCATATGAGACTCTAAATGACCTTCTGTGCTGATTCTATCAGACATCACAGTTAACCACAGGTACCGCAGAACCACAAGCATAACTAATCGAATTTCTGTTGTGAAAAGAACCATTTCTAATGAGCACAATAAAAACAGGCTACTGTTGAGAACAAAATTATTCAGCATGATTAAAAATTCAGCTCTCTGCAAGGACTACAGACGGCCAGTGCAACTGAGAGCAATTACCTACTTCACTATAGGTTAATCATTTATTTCTCTTTTTATTTGTGCTATTGTGAACCTCAACATGTGTCATGCTGAGTGAATGGTTACATTTTCAGACAAATGGAGTGTTTTTGACTAACCTGATATCAAGATGGGCAACGTTTTAAACCTTTCAATGTGACTTGCTTGGTCAAAAAAATCCTATTCTTAATGAGTATCTTTACGATACTAAAAAATCTAGACACCCTTTAAGTTAAATAAATGTACCTCCAAAACTTGCATAAGTTTTTCAAATGATTTTCCATTTGGTTCAAAGTCCAAAAGCTAGTACAAAAATAGACTTCCTTATTGATCTAGGGCATTTTAACTTTCCTTCAATAACTTATCTTTATTTTGCACTTTTATTTGTGCATAATTATCTTCATTTTTCTAGACTTCTGACATTCAGAAAGTATAAACATGTTGAGCTACAGCAAGTCTACAGCATGGATAATACTGGTTAATTCTGGAGATTAACCAGATTAGATTGTGAATCAGCAAACACATGATTGTGAAAGTAAATGAGAGAGATACAATTTCACACCAAATAACTGCAGAATCTGCGTCTACAGCATTTTTATACTGACAAACTAGCTCTGTCATGACAAACAGCACAGGTCTTATTTGCTGTCTGCCGTATTTTGTTGCTTAGATGTGGCTGCTATGCTGCTTTCCCACCGCAACCCCGCATGAATGGGTTTGGGTATGAGCGTGGCACCTCTGGAAGGTCTTGAGCTTCTTGCGCAGAAGGCTTTCCAGATTGAGCACCTTCTGCATGAGAAGACACTTGACTGCGGTCTCTTCTCTGCTGGCTGGGTTTATGCGATGGGCTGTCTGCCTCCACACCAGAATCTCATGCTTCAGTTCTGCAAAGTGACAGAAACCAACAACAGAAAGTGTTCAGCACTGGCACGGACAAATATGAAGTGAAGAATTTTAAATCTATGCCACAAAGTTGAAAATAAACAAATATCATAGATTATTGAAGATTTTTGCAGTTTTGCTTAAACAGAATCTACCCCAGTCAACAAAAACACAAAGGCAAGTACCCAGTTAACAATTTTAGGTTGTAATAACATTTCTGTAATGTTTTCATTATGTAACAAACCATTCAAAATGTTATTTTGTTTTTAAAACGTTAATACAACCGTTTTTTAGACATTGTATTAACATTATTGCTTGGTTATAAAGATGTTCCAGCTAACAACTTAAGAACAACACATTTTTATATGCGATATATAACTTTGAAAAACTTCAAATACTTATGTATTATGAAAAGCACAAATAATAATGACTCCTCAAAAAATGTATCTATGACTGAAAGTATGTAAGCATCTTATTTTAATTAGCACGGTAGCACAAACGTATGCTAATTTTATGGCATGTAATGGCATTCTTAAAAACGGTGTGCTTTCAACTCCTCTAGGAAAGCTTTCCAGTGGCTGTTGGGACATGGCTCTGGGGATTTGTTCCTATTCAGACACAAGACCATGAGTGAGGTCAGACACTGATGGTGAGTGATGAGGCCTGACAGCAGTCGCTGTTCCAGTTCATCCCAACTGTGTTTAATGGGGTTCAGGGTCTGAGCTTTGTTTCTTCAGATGTGTTTAGTCATTGTTTAAATGCATGTAGGAAAATGGATGAACCCTTAAAGCTCTCACTGTCTTTTGAACACAGCTGATCACTTAGAAACAATTGTGAGCCAATTGTCACAATACTTCACACAAAGGATGAAACTAAATATTTGTGCTGAAACTGCCAAATAATAAAATGTGACATTCTGTACTTTTGCCTCATATTTATCTTTCAATTCTAAAAGTCCACAGTAAACAGAGCATTTTTTCATTACTGTCCCAATACTTATGGAGGGCACTATATTTGCAGATGTCCAGTGAGAAGTGTAGTTTGAATGTTCTGAGCCTGGTAACTATGAATACATTCTAAAAATAAATGGTTTTGTTTTGTTTAATAAAGGCAGAAGAGACACCCCACTGATTAAATGACAAATGGCCGAACACTTTTTCATACTGTGCAGTGAATTTTATCATCAGATTTTATCATCAGATGTGAGTTTACATTCGAGTCTGCCTGACACCGCAGGCCATTTAATATTTATTTAAAGTCGAGAATCTCCATGGCGATAGGGATAATGAAAGTGTGGGTATTACCAGTTTCAAGGGCTAAAGTAGGTGGAAACAGAGAACATAACATGAAAAATGAAGAACAGACATAAAAGAAGCGGTTTAACTAATAATAAAAATTCTGTCACCTTTTGCCTATTTATTTTACCATGAATACAGATTTAGAAAATCTAGATTTAGAAAAATGTTTAAATAGCCTTTTTATAATAAAGCAATAATGTTAATACAACTTCTAAGAAATTAGACGTTTTGAATGTTTCTGGAACTTCAAAATAACATTTCTAATGTTTTTTAACTTAATGTTTTTGTTGAAATTGTTACAACCTAAAATTATTAGCCGGGCCACTGGAGGGGAAAAAACTTGCTTTTGCACCCTTAGTGTGACTCCTTATAATTTCTCTTCGTTACTTTGTTACTTTCACGAGATAAAGATGTCATATGTAGAAAACAATATAAAGAGAAGTCATATGTGTTTAAAATGACATAAGGGTTTAATGGCATCATTTTTTGAGTGAACTATGTTATAGGGACAGGATAAAGTACAAGGCAATTAAAGATAAGTGAGGAGGTAAACGACAAGGAGATAGAATAGTCAGGGTGTTGTACAAGCCCTCCAGCATGACTCCTCACCATGTGACAGTAATGCCGCCAGGCAAGCTTCCCAGAAGCTAATTGACACAGGAAAACATGCTGATCGCCATCGACATGGTACTGCATCATGCCGAGGGCCTGAGAAACTATATCAGCCTCACAGCAGGTTTGATTTTTCTGTAGGAGAGGCTCTGTGGGGACTTTCAGCTTTACAGAATTAGAAATTGGACTGGCATTGAGCGGTCACCATCAGGCCCAGTGGAGGTCTTTCGTTCCAGACATGATGCCCACCTGGGGAAAAGTCCCTGTTTCTTACGGAGTTCTTACACTTCAACCTGATGCAAACCAACATTCTCTCTTTGTGCAGCCACCCAATATCCCAATAATCACAGGAAGAAGAGGAAGATTGGGCACTTTGGATGGTGCTGGTACCATGCTGATGATGGATCAAAGGGAACACTATCCTCACAGTGGCAAAGACCAATAGCGTGGCAGATTCCTGATAAAACATCCCCTCCTGCCTTCCTAGACAGAAATCAATCTTTTTTTACATTCTTGCCTCTCTGACTGTTTAATCTCCAAACCGGAGGGTGAAAAACGCGTTAATTCAATTAAAGCTGTAGGGGAGATGCATCTATTCATGCACTCTAGAGCTAAATGTTTTCAAAACAACACAGTTCTGGTTCTCATTTCTACATTCCGAACAAATGCAGGGCTGTAGATTCTAGGGCTGTAGATTTAGCATGTTAATTTAATTTAAATAACAATAATGGCATTAAGAATATGCAAACTACTACAGGCAACTAGCAAGACGCGCTTTTAAACGTTAAACAGTTTTTAAGTTGACACAGTGTGTCTTAAAATCACGGCGCTCGAGCTTGAGTGATTAACAGAAAGATGTAACCCAATAGGTTTATGAGTCCACCTGACAAATGCAACCAAATATAGCACAGCCGCTAAATCTACCTCAGACAGATTGACAAATTCAATTTACATTGGACTGATGTGAACTGTAAGCCAGTGACAGGCTCACGTTTAATGATTTTCTCATCTATAAAACTAATGTAACACATGTGACTTATCATTATCGGTGGGCTTGTCTCAACATATTGATTTACGCAACTATTATTACATACATCCGAACATAAATTGAAAGTAACTCCAGCTAACACTGCACTTGTACTTTTTATATTTCCTGCTACTCTTTAAAGCAGCCAGATTAGCAGGTTACTGAGGACATAAATCCACTGCGATGCTGCGATGATCAGTATGCAGCTGGCGTACACTCCTGTGCAATTTCACTGAATGAAAGGATGAGTCAAAAGAGCTGGCATAAATTGGATGATCAACCACTGTGTAAATCTCAGAACATTCAGAAAGGAAACATCACGGTGTTTGGAAATGGCTTTGAGATTTCCTCTTATTGTGACTCACAGGTTTGGTGAAAGCCTCTCAGGGAACCCCAGAACCTGTGGATGGCAGAAATGAGGGCTTTATCTGAAAGAGCTATTGTCATTCTGTCAGGTGTGTGAGGGAGAGCTCAGGTGTGGGAGTGAACAGAGAGATGTGGGGAGTCTCTGTGGAGCGGAGGGGAGCAGCTGCTCGGGTGGCTAATGGCCATCTGCAGAGAGAAGCTGACAACTGGAGGACGCCTATGCATCTGATTATGTTGTGTGTCCGCTAAACAAATAATGGAATAAAAATGAGACCAAACCAATCTGAGTGAGGTTAAAAATCCTCAAAACAATCAATTGGACCAGCACTGAAAGCAATTTATCTACAATAAAACTCTTAAAGAGTTCACATCAAATACAAAGAAAAAATCCACAGACCGGCTCGTTGCTCTCATAATCACAAGCAATGAAAAACAAAAGTGAAAGTTTGGGTAAATTTAAGGTATAGTATGTACATTAATTTGCAGTACTAATTATATAAATGATAAAAATTATAGTTTTTGCATACATTTTTTCCCTATTGTGTTTGATAAAAGTGGGGTTTAAAATATGGGTTTTAAAACTACATGAATAAATGAAAAATGTGTCACATTTACATTGATATTCTATGTTATATAACCATGGTTTCATAACATTCTAGAGTCAGTGTTTGAGGGATGTGCAAGGATAATCAGACTTTCGTTGTAGAGTAAACAAGATTATTATACTTAACATTTGGATTTTGTCAGTGTCTGTTACAAACAGGTCTACAGACTAATGGAATAAATGATGGGAAAATCCTCCACATCTTTTCAGAGAAGGAGAGATGAACAGAGCATCTCTGGGCTCTCAGTGGAGGTGGTGGTGAAGCAATGACTCTCCTGGTGAGACTGGCATTGACTTGTCAGTGTCTGTGATGCCTTTAACTAGTGTTAGCACCTTCTAGCTATGTTAGCACCTTCACACAGACAGAATGTACCCTGTTCCCTCTAAATGCCACAAAAATGAATCTCCTAGAAACATCACCCAAGTCTGGGAAGAGTTATACAATGACAAGTATTAAGGTATTTTTTTAAAAATTATGAAATACAACCCATCATGATCACAAAAGTACAATAAAGGAATGTTGTGCAACAACGTTCTTTATAACTAAAGAAATAAGTAGTAGTAGAAAGTACGTTTATGAATTCCAATGATAAAGAAACACCAAGAGTCTAATGGTATCAGTTGTTGTTGTTTTACACAGAGCTGAGATCACATGACCAGGCAGTCACTACTCTTTTGCCACAA
>JAZGTI010006844.1:0-19518 GCA_036877585.1 Botia kubotai | reverse complement strand
TGACTTTCACATGACATTGACGCTCTGGAGATCTTCAGTAGCTGCTGTTTTTAGAATTCAGAACCACTCGCCCGTGGACAGCTCCGGCAAGAGCTTTACATGGAAACAACACAGTCATACTGCAAGTTTACAACTCGATGAACATCTACGGATACCTCACTGCACGACACACGGATTTATTTCCTTTGGCAGAGGATCCACATTTATTTGTAAGTACATGTGATATCATTGAAAGTAATTTCAAAGATGTCATCGTCTCAGATAATGCTCTGCTTTTCTGTTCATTTGCATTTACAACTATTATTTTTTATTAGAAAACTGTCTGCTTTTGCTACAAAATAAGTTCCGACAAACGAAGATTTTTTTGTATTTAAACTGGCTAATTTGCAAAAGTAATTATGAAACGTGATTTTCTAACGAAAGTTGGTGTGGCATCATGAATATTATGTATTATCAGTCATCTTCACTGTTTTATTGCATTATGGGGCCAATTAATGCTGGATTTTATTTTCATCAATTTAATGCGTCAAATGCATGATACACAAATGCAAAAGCACACATCAGTTAGCGTTTGACTGCTCGAACCGTAGAAAAAATATTGTGTGTAAAGTCATCACCGAAACGGCAGGTGTACGGTTTGTGTGTCGCCTTTCATTGTATGTCGCTGTGTTTTCCGCTTCCACTAAAGAGCTAAAGGATTTGGTTTGATCGGGTGTTTTCAAGTTAACTGAAGTTGTCTCGAGTCCGAGCAAGTGTCTGTGCGCAGCTCTGCTGCAGATATTGAAGACATGGCGACAAACACCACCAAAAGCGCCGACGGCCAAGTTGTGACGGAACTTAACGAGATCACAACTAACGACAAACCCAAAGCAGAGGACGCCAAACCGGAGAAGAAAAAAGAAATCCCAGTCAGGGAAACCTGGGTCGGGAAATTTGATTTTCTGCTGTCATGTGTGGGCTACGCCATAGGACTAGGCAACGTGTGGAGATTTCCTTATCTGTGCGGAAAAAACGGCGGAGGTAAGAGCACAGCTGTCTAAGATGTTCTTCAAGATGTGTGTTGCATGTAAATGTGCGCAGTAGCTCGTTCTTACGTTTTTCTGTAATTTCAGGGGCTTTCTTGATCCCTTATTTTTTGACGCTCGTTTTTGCGGGAGTTCCTCTGTTTTTCCTTGAATGCGCTCTTGGGCAGTACACATCCATTGGCGGTCTTGGGGTTTGGAAACTGGCTCCAATGTTCAAAGGTATATGATTTCCCAGCATATTTTCTTCTCATCCCTATTTCTTCAGTCTGAATATGTAAGTGTCGTTTTCCAGAAGTGTTGGTGATGTGTGATGACTTGAGCAAGCTGGAGATTTGCACGCATGCGCTGCATGTTGTGTGAGTGTTCATATGTAAAGACTGACAGCTGTCGATCTTTCACGTTGAAGACTAGGTGCAAATTATGTAATAAATGGCGTCTGCAATGCGGCGTAAAAACCAGAGTAAAATATGCTGCCTCTAACCTATGTCAGCCCCTGATGCTGCTGTGGTTTTGTGTATAAAGGAATTGTAACACGGTTTGTTGCAAATACAGGTGTTGGCCTAGCGGCGGCTGTTCTGTCATTCTGGCTGAACATTTACTACATTGTCATCATTGCCTGGGCTCTGTACTACCTATACAACTCCCTCACCACTGTAAGAGTTCCTTGTCCTCTGTGGTTTATATATTATATGTATATATAGAGAGAGAATCTAAAACATTTGGTCCACTTATTCTAGGAGCTTCCATGGAAAACTTGTAACAATCCATGGAACACAGACAGATGTTATACCAACTACAGCATAGTTGACACCACCAATCTCACCAGTGCTGTCATGGAGTTTTGGGAGTAAGATTTTGGAAAAGTTGCTCGCACATGACCTTCCTTGAGCTTCTTTTGCATGATATATACAATGAAGGTGTCTTTGTGTGACTGTAATCGTATTGCATAATGTGCTCACCTAGACGCAATGTGCATCAAATGACTGATGGCTTAGAGAAACCGGGTGAGATTCGTGTGCCACTTGCTATAACGCTGGCCATTGCTTGGGTTCTCGTCTACTTCTGCATCTGGAAGGGTGTTAGCTGGACTGGGAAGGTGAGAGCATTCTTTCTGTCAGTCTGTGTTAAAGCTTTAGCCAAGAATTTTGTTCATTTACAACATTGAATATAAAGCACAGAGAACTTGTATTTTCTTTGTGAACACAGTATGGAGATATTTGACATTGAAATTAATGTGTTTAAAGGTTGTATACTTCTCTGCCACCTACCCATACTTCATGCTCTTCATCCTCTTCATTCGTGGAGTGACCCTGCCCGGGGCCAAGGATGGGATCATGTTCTATGTCACTCCGGATTTTGAGAAGCTAAAGGAGTCTGAGGTCATGTCACACACAGTCATTCACATGGGTCAAGTTAAACAAATGTGCTAAGTAGTTTCTTTTCTCATCTCAGGTTTGGCTGGATGCTGCAACACAGATTTTCTTCTCGTATGGTTTGGGTCTGGGTTCCCTTATTGCTCTTGGCAGCTACAACACTTTTCATAACAATGTGTACAGGTATGAGAAGCCAAACATTGATTTGAACCTTGATTGATTCTCTTTGTGTCGCTGTGAATAGTGTTTTCTTGAACTGGTAGATAAATCTACTGATGTGATTATGTGATTATGTGGCCAATAATAGTCTTGGAATTTTAGCATTTTGTTAAAGAGAAGAGAGACATGCTTAAAATTCAGATTAACGTTGGTTTTGTATTTGGCTACAGATATCTTACACAATCTGTCTTCTGTCTTAAAATGGCAAATGAATGGCAGCATAGAGTTAGGTCATTTGATAACAGCAGCCCTGTTTTCTGGACCTGCAGGGACTCTGTCATCGTGTGTTGCATAAATTCTTTTACAAGCATGTTTGCTGGATTTGTAATTTTCTCTATCGTGGGCTTCATGGCACATGTGACAAAGAGACCAATAGCTGATGTAGCTGCATCAGGTAATTCATTCACATTACATAATTATAGCCGTACAGTCATCTGTGGACATTAAACACTGCAATGTCTGTTTTCATTTGGGCTATTGTAAACTGTCATGCAATAGCAGATGATTTGGTTGTCATTTAATGATCTTTTCTCAGGTCCTGGTTTGGCATTCTTAGCCTATCCAGAAGCTGTGACTCAGTTACCCATCTCTCCACTGTGGGCTATTCTCTTCTTCTCCATGCTGTTAATGTTGGGAATTGACAGTCAGGTGAGAACATCACATATTCATACTCTGACCTAGAAACCAAGGTGGTCTACAGATCTTCCTCTCATGAGTTAAGAGTTTTGCTTCTCCTGAATTTTCTTTAGGAATAAATACTAAGAAGGAGTCATTCTCTGTTTCATCAACAGACATTGGATGGCACTTGAGGCAATTGAGAAACATAAAATTTTCTGTTAGTTTACTTATTTGTTTCTGCTAAATATTAACTGTATGATAGTCTTATAAAATGGGTGCTTTCATCTCCAAATTCTGATTGGATTTGTTAATGTTACACAAACATTAACAAAATTGATTTTAAAATTGATTTATAATTACATGTTATAGAATAGCCTGAATTACAGCAGGATTTTAGACACTCCACTGTGTGTGATGCCATATAAGAGCCCTTAACTAATAACAGTAATTCACAGCTTTAAATGGCTATAATAAAGGGTAATTTGTTCATTTAAGAAAGAGAATGAAAAAATAAAAAGAAGGAACAACAGAGCCATGCTGGATCAACCAGTGCCCAGCAAATGTTTTCATGATGTTAACCAGTTTCAAAATGTAAATCCCAAAACCACATTCTGTGAATGTTTCATTATTAAAGTGGTATTGGTGGCATTGGTTTGCAGTTCTGTACAGTGGAGGGCTTCATCACTGCTCTGGTAGATGAGTTTCCATGGCTGCTGAGAAAGAGGAGGGAGATCTTCATTGCGTGTGTTTGCATTGTGTCCTACGCCATTGGGCTGTCAAATATCACACAGGTAAACAAGACTTCATTTACACGTCTTGATAAGATGGAAGTAAGAAGCTGGTGAGGGGTTTCATATTCATTTGACTGGGGCTTCAAGGTCTTGTGTATCTCTTGTGTTAGGGCGGCCTGTATGTCTTCAAACTCTTTGATTATTACTCAGCCAGTGGGATGTGTCTGCTCTTCCTGGTATTCTTTGAGTGTATCTCAATCTCCTGGTGCTACGGTGAGTTCTCCCAGATCTCTAATGTTTTTTAATAGTTTTTTTAATGGTGGTGCTATCATTTGGGACTTCTACATGCTTTATTAGCTTTTTGACTGTGATAATTTTGTTGTGCTGTTTGGCCAATTGTTGCTTGTCTGTCTTATTTTGTCTGTCTCACGGGATGTCAGTGTTGTTGTGAACCATTTGGGCCCATTTGGCATTTTCAGTGAGTGTGTAGCTCAACAGTTCCTGTGCAGTAATAACTTGAATGTGCATTTAAAGTAACCATGAAATCAAAATATACTATAATTATACATTATTTTATGGAATATTGCAGTGTTTATTATAAATCATTTATCCATGCATATCATAAATTGTTTAAATATATTTTGGCCTGTAATCTTAAATTAAAAACATTAATCTTTACTCCCTCTTAAAATGATGTGTCTTTCCACGGTGGCAAGACTATGTTGACTGTTCAGTGGCCAGGCAATTTCTAGCCCTACAACTTCCAACAATCCAATACATTTCCCAAGGACAAAATCAGGCCCTGTCCTATATTTTTTCCTTATTCCAGAAGTGTTTTACTCAGATATCGTCACCTCAGGAAAGAAAAGGTGTCACAATTTTATTTAATTTCATGATGACTTTAATGTGTAAAATTAAATTTGGGTCTTTGATGTTGTATCTAATGATCTAGAGATGACATGTGTCAAGTTTGCAGACGGAAGAACCCAGATGCAGACAGCGATACAGAAAAAGAACTTTATTTACAAGAACAAAGGCTAGACCAACACAACTAAAATGGTAGAACTAAAACTACCCTCTAGAGGGCAACAAGAAACTAAACAGATACAGAATTAGGAAACTAATTAATAAGGAAATAAAAGGCACAAAATAAAAGATGAATATAAATATAAACTATAACAAATAACACAACAAGGAAAACAACCAGTAGAAATAAAGAACAACTAATTAAATAAATACTAAATAAACAATCAAGACAGAAACTAACACAACGACCAGACAGGGAACACTAGAACACGGAACATAGATGGGAATGAGGACTTAATAGACTACATGGACACGATTGAGACTGGACTAGGGAAACGGAGAACGAATAACAAATAACAGTCAGCTCGAACAGTGAGTAACAAAAACAACAGACTAGGACAACCAGACGCAATAGCGGCAACAAGCTGCGTGGACAACACGCAATTGAACAACACTCATTCGTACAACACTAAATCTTACAACGCTCAATCGTACAGCACGCAATTGCATCACACTCAAAAGAACAACACAAACTGGCCCAAGACAGCAAACACGAGGGCAATAAATACACACGGGAAACAATAATGAACAGCTGAATGACATTAACAGAAATGAGAAAAAAAGGAAACAAGGAGGCGGGGTGATAATGTTAGACAAAGCGCGATCTCTAAGACTGGCAGCAGCCAGGATCCTGACAGACCCTTGCAGACGCTTGCAGGGCAGCGAATTCCGCCACCATAGCTTCCCAGATGACAATGGAATCGGAGGAGCTAGCTGCCAGAACGGGCTCCTCCTGAGCCGGGGCGGAAGACGCTGCCACCTGCACAGACTCAGATGAGACAGAGGATAAAACAGAATTAACAAATTCGGGAACAGATGGGAGAAACACTGAAACAGACTCGCCAGACATTGGAGTGGGAGGCAGCACCACCGCCGGAGCCACCGCCGGATCTGACAGGAGAGGAAGCTCCTGGACTGCCCTCCCCCAGGAGGGTCGCTGGCACACGGTGCCAGATTCAACGACCCGCTCGTGTGCCTGACGGGCTCCAACCCGGACCCCATCGAGCTTCCGAGGAACTCAATGGAGCCCAGCAGGAATCCATTCCTCCCCAGACTGGGACCCCCAGGGGTCCCTCGCCCGAAGGACCCAGAGGTCTGGTTGCGCCGAGTAGGAGACCAGAACGACGCAACCCCCAGCAGCAGGACCCTCCGTACAGACCCCTGGCAGGCCTCTTGGGAGACAGATGGGACCCCTCCACCGGGCGTGCTCCAAACAAGGCGACCACTGGAGAGCACCCACCATCTCCCAAAAAGGAAGGTCGGCCAGCTCCTCCCTCTCCCGAAGGGGAGGAGGATGGTCGAGGCCTGCCAGAAAATAACAATTGAAGAGGTACGACGTGATCGGAAAATCGATCTTGTTGACCTCCTCAGCATACTCCAGGAGCGGAAAGCCCGCTTGGGGAGGAACGGGCAACTCGTAGGCGCGCGACCTGACGACAGTCTGGTCCCACCACTCCGAAGACAGACTTATGACGCCTACAAATAAATGATCAAAAACAAACAGTCAACAAATGGCAATAGAAGAATTCGCTGTCTGCTGGATTCTAGGTTGGCCGGTTCGTACTGTCAAGTTTGCGGACAGGAGAACCCAGATGCAGACAGCGATACAGAAAAAGAACTTTATTTACAAGAACAAAGGCTAGACCAACACAACTAAAAAGGTAGAACTAAAACTACCCTCTAGAGGGCGACAAGGAACTAAACAGATACAGGATTAGGAAACTAATTAATGAGGAAATAAAAGGCACAAAATAAAAGATGAATATAAATATAAACGATAACAAATAACACAACAAGGAAAACAACCAGTAGAAATAAAGAACAACTAATTAAATAAATACTAAATAAACAATCATGACAGAAACTAAGACGTAGACAACGACCAGACAGGGAACACTAGAACACGGAACATAGACGGGAACGAGGACAAAATGGACTACACGGACATGACTGAGACTGGACTAGGGAAACGGAGAACGAATAACAAATAACAGTCAGCTCGAACAGCGAGTAACGAAAACAACAGACTAGGACAACCAGACGCAATAGCGGCAACAAGCTGCGTGGACAACACGCAATTGAACAACACTCATTCGTACAACACTAAATCTTACAACGCTCAATCGTACAGCATGCAATTGCATCGCACTCAAAAGAACAACATGAACCGGCACAAGACAGCAAACACGAGGGCAATAAATACACACGGGAAACAGTAACAAACAGGTGAATGACATTAACTGAAACGAGGAAATGAGAGAACAAGGAGGCGGGGTGATGACGTAAGACCGGAGAGCACATACATAACGTACACCCAGAGCGCGAGTCTAGACTACAACTCTAATCAGAACTGAAACAAGACGAGGACAGTCGGAGTCTAAGCCCCACGCTCTGACACGTTACATAAACTGTGTCAGGATGACAACATGTTTATTTCTGGTCCTAGTGCTGCACTATTAATGTTTGTGTCCTCAATTTCAGCCAATTGTAGGATTTCCCAAAGTTAGAAACCCTGGCAGTGGTAGAGCCCATGAAGGGCCCATTTACTATTCTGGCTTGTATTTAGCTTACAAACACAGAGAAAACATTTTCTTTGCATTAAGATGTGTTTATTGCTCTTACTGTAATGGCTTAATGCCTTATTCAGGTAGGACATGTTTCTTGTTGATTCATTGGTGTTTCTGTGTGTTGTTTGTAAGGGTGTCTTCTATGACCCTTTTTGTCCTGATCATAGTGACCACATCTTGTGGGGCCTCATTTATAAAACATGTACACATATAAAACATGTGTGCATATGCTAACATTCACACCAGCGTTATAAAAATACTTTCTTTGATGCAGCAATAATAGCAGTAATAATAGGATTGTCTGTCTGGACAACGAGAAGGAGGGCAAACCATTCAAATATGGAAGAGAGGTATATGCTTGTGTTTTGTGTGTACATTCATTTTTATCTGAATCACATGTACAAACATTTGAGAAATAGTCTTAGAACAAATGAAGTACGGTTTCTACACAGCATTTTATAAATGAGGCCCCTGGTCCACATATATGCACAGATATACACAATTAAATTCCACACAATTAAATTAAATCATTCCAACATCAGAGAGTGAATTGTCAGTGTAATTGAGGTTAATCACAAGAACAGAAATTCCTTCAATTTCAGGTGTGAACAAGTTTTATGATAACATCCAGGAGATGATAGGCTACAAGCCTTGTCTGTGGTGGAAACTGTGCTGGGTTTTCTTCACCCCTCTGGTTGTTGCTGTGAGTAACCACCTTTATTACTGTAACACATTCTATGTACAAACGTCATTTCATAAACAGTTGGAACAGTGTGTAGAATGTAAAACTAACAAAGAAATTTAAGGTCTATGATTTACAGATATGTTTAACGACATTACCATTACGCTGTTTGAATGACACATTTAAAAAAAGATTGTGAGGATAAAATCTAAACATTTTGAACATAAGGCGCAGCATTGTGAGTGTAATTTTTGAAAATTAAGTCAAAGGGATGTGGTATACAGTAGCATCTGTGCCGGTGGACTAAATCAATAGGAGGTCCTGAAGCTACATGAAGGATTCACCATCCGCTTATACTGGTCTTTATATACAGTAAACGCCAGGGAAATAACATTGGCTATGCATCATCATAGATCAGTTGCTCAAAAAGCGTTTTTATTTGTGGTGAACAAGCAACATGGACTCTGTCCTGTGAATTAGGTTCGACTTTACTCAGATTAAAGGAAAACCGCAGTAACTAATAAATTCACATGCAAAACTTTGAATGTATACATAGCATCTCATTTTCTTTACTTAATTTTGTAATTTTTTTAACATCTCTATTTTTCAGTTGCAATTGAATTATTGAAATTTTAACAGATTATGTCCAGTGACTATATTTCCAGTGGAAACTTTATTTTTGTAATGCTAATTTGAGATAAAAAAAAATGGGGACACAAAAGCGAGTCATATATGACAGATGATGGACAATAAAGATGATCCTTTTCCTCTTTAGCTCTGAAAATGTTCATGATTTCCAAAAACAATTGCCTATATAGTGCTGAGAATTATGTAACAGTAGACCAAGCACGCATATAAAATCAAATAAATATTATTAATTGCAATGAAGTGTATGATGTAAAATATAAAATTAAAATCTTATTAACACAAAACCTGCTCCAACAATATTGCAAACATACTCACACTTGAATATTTCACACTTTTCACTTATATTCAGTCTTATTTTGCTTCTGTCTGAATGTTTTTGGGACATAGAAGGCATGACTAGATAAAACATTAGTTAAAATATGACTTATTATTGTTTTTGCACTTACAATTGTCTGTTGGCTGAAGCAGGTCACAAGGGTTTGCAAATAATATTATATTTTTATTATTTATTTATTTCACATTTTACAAACTGTCCCACCTGTTTTGTGATCGAGGTCTATTGAACATTTTACATATTTTACATTGTTTACTTGTTGTAAATAAGGTGAGTAGGAACATTATACTGATCCCTTTTTTAATTATAATGGGTTGTTCTTTGCAGTGGATGCATATTTGTGATTTTTAAAGTAATGAAACTTGATTTTCTTTAAACAGTGTCTTTAAATGTTAAAGAACTGTATTGTTGCCTTGAGGTACATTTAAGTATATTACAAACACAATGTGTATATTTTATAATATTAACCCTGTTACATTTTAAAACAAGTGAAACATTGATCATTGGCATAGAGTTTGGTCCACATTTCAGCTTATTTTGGTCAAGAACTGCCCACTTAGGCAGAAAAAGATGAAGAAAAAAGCAGATCAGACTGTCTGTAATGTATCTGTCTGTAATGGTTTGTTGTATTGTCTTTCTATTTTGCAATTTTGTATTTTCCGTCATTATGGAGCGTTTCTGCGGACAATCATAAAAAAGAACTGCAAATTGCATTTGCAATTGTGTTTTCTATTTGTGGATGTAAAAGTTGTGACACAATTCAAATGCAAATGCTAATTATTTGCATTTTCGTTTACACAAACTAAACACACTTTTAAAGGTGTTTTATTTATTTTTGTTGTATGCTATGCTAATAATAGATGGCAGTAAGTCCACTATTTAGGGTGCAAATTTACTAAATAAAAACGATTGCACTTTGTATTCAACACAATAAAGGAAAACGTGTCGGCAATCACTAGTGATTCATTTATAATGGGTATAATGGGACCCATTAGTGGTTTAAATGTATGTTGTAGTATCTGTGATTATTTGGGTGTCTGTGACATGAATAAATATATGGTAAAATGTGCTTATAAAGACTGTTTGAGTAGCTGTATGTGCGAGAGAAACCCGCTTACCAGCATGTTTTCTCAAATCACGTGTGATTGTATGCCTTAGCGAGGTATGTTCTCTTTACTGTGGGCGATTTCGTAACTATAGCAACTGCTTTTCTGTTGACATGTTTTTATAGAATTCATATTGAAACACTTGAATAACAGTGGTGGTTAAGTCGTTTGTTGCAACACTCTTAAAGAAATCCCTTCCCTCAGGGATTTTCCCCTTAGGGATACCCTTACTTAAGGGTTTTTATGCAAATGGACTCTGATCTTCAGTTCGTCACATTTACGTCCTACAAGCTGACCACAAAACAGCCGAAATGCAGTCGACTGTGAGTGACATCACTACCCAATGCAAACATGCACCATCACATAGTCCCACCCTTGACACTGATTGACAGGTTTGTGTGGAGGCATCGGAATGCGAATGCGACACAAATGCGAAGAGAATTGCAATTCATTTTGAGTTTTACCAGAATCGTGAGTTTTGCGTAATGCTGGAAAAATGAAATGGCAAATATGACAGGGTTGTAACTTGTAAGACATGGAAAATATAATTGCAAATGGACTTAGTATTTTTATTTGAATTGTGTCATAAGTTTTACACCCACAAATAGAAACACAATTGCAAATGTAATTACGTACAATTTACTTTAAAATTGTCTGTAAAAAAACGCTCCATACATCATGTTGTCGCGTAGCATGTTGTGCATGTTGTCTTGTTTCCTGTTAAAGTTCTGTTCTTTGTTGGCCCGCCCTCATTGTGTTCAGGTGTTCATTGTTTCCCTGATTAGTTCATGTGTATAAATACCTCATTGTTTCCTATCGTTCCTGGTTAGATATTGTTTGAATGTATGTTGTTATGTGCTGTTTTACAGTTGTGCCCACATGTTCACATTTGGTTGTGTTTATTGCTTTATGTTCATTGATTATGTCTTGCACCTTTAGATTTATTAAAGACTGATATCCGCATTTAGATCCTGCCTTCTGCTTCATATTTTAATCAACACATGACACTTTTATATAAAGTGACTGTTTTTTACATGACATCAATTAATCAGATACTAGATAGAACAGATATATTTAATGCAGTTAAACAATATGAAAGCTAATGATTTATGGCATTATTACAAATACATATCAAAATATAGTATATACAGTTCACATGACACTTAATGGAAAATACTGCAACTGCAAAAACTGCAACTTAGTCAAAGAAGTAAAGTGAAAATGATTACATGTACTAACAAAAGATTAGTAAAGTATATTAAGTAAAAACATTCACATTCTCATGTTTGTTTTCAAGAAATTGTAATGTATGTAAATGTAAAATTATTGTATGTAAATGTAATTCTAAAATTATTCAATAGCCAATTAAAACAGTGTGAACACAGTAACAAAGTCTGTGCACATAAATCAACACACTGTGGGAATAACACCAGCACATTTTTAGCACATTTAGCAGGACTAAACATGGGTGAGTGATTTTGAAGTTTAACAACAGCTTCTGTCGTGATTGGCTGTTGGATTTAAAAGAAAGCAGAATGTTGGGATGATGGAACATTATCTCTTCTACATGACACTGCATGTGTATGAAGACCTCAGCTGATGTGCAAAGTTTAGTTCTGAGCACTGGAGACCTGTCAGGACACAGGTTTTTATTATTCTGATTACACTCTTTGTGTGGTACTGATAATGTGCATGTCACAATTTCTGAGTTTAGTATTTGCTATTTCTGCAGCTTTATATTTTACTTTTAAGCTCTGTTACTGTGCTCAGACTGCTTTACTTGGGTACTGTGTTCATGTGCTTTTGTTTTGTTTTAATGTGTTGCTATAACGTAATAGTTTTCAGCCAAGATTCTTTGTGTTTTCTGTCACTTCTTACTGATATGCTGCCTATTGAAAAATTCAGAGAATCATACAATTGTAATAATGCATCCCCCTCGCAATTATATGGACATTGCTTAAACATAATTCAGTTTACTGCATCTTGTGAAAGTTAAGCAAATGGTTTAATTAAGTAGAATGTGCAGTGATGTTACATAGAGTTCTCCTGCAGGGTGTGTTCCTCTTCAGTGCCGTGCAAATGGTCCCGCTTACAATGAACAACTACGTGTTCCCTAAATGGGGGCAGGGAGTGGGCTGGCTTATGGCTCTGTCCTCTATGGTTCTCATTCCTGGCTATATGGGCTACATGTTCCTCAACCTTAAGGGAGCATATAAGGAGGTAACTGTTCAACTTCATTAAATGAAATAAACAATTTATATACAATCAATACTTTCTCATCAAATTGTTTTCTCTTTAACACGCTGTTGTTTTAGCTTTAATTTACAAAAAAAAAAGCTTTTTACTGGTTTTATAACATGATATTAGATTACAATGACTACTTTTCAAACTACACAATCAATATTACTGTATTATTCAGAATATATGAATATTTGGTTTCTGCAGTGTCATGTAAACACCCAAAACTGATTGTTTGATCCTTTTAAGTTTCCTGGATCCCAAACGTCTGATTGTCACCCATGGAATATGCACAGAAAACATGTACAACACAGAACATGTACAAACAGAATACATGGTATTATTGCAAATTTCTATCATTAATTATATGATGTATATTATTAAAATTAATTAGGGATACTTAGAATATAGTTGGATTATGAATATCAGTTGACTGAACTGATGAAACTACAACACATTTGGACCAATAATTATGATAATAAAAAAATTTAACAAATGGATGTGCCTTATAAATCCCTGTCATTGTGTGTAAAGGCTCGTACCTCTCTCAGTGGTCTATGAGATGGTAATGTATTCAAACAGTATGTACTTCTGAGACTATGCGACATTTATTAAAAATGAATTTGCAATAATATCATGAAAAATATGGACATTGCATTAACGAAAGATATTTAGGGTGATAAAGGTTATGGATGTGATCTTAAATTGGTACAAGGATGATGAAATAGCTGACACAAAAATGGGACTGGTGTCAGGTGTAACTGGAGCTGAGTCAGTCTGTCAGGGGTTGCAGGGCAGCCATCCAGTAATACCTTGTAATAATTAACCCTTCGGTGTTTGAGAGCATGCGTCATAGTTTTGATATATTTTCAAGATGGAAAGCTGCAGTTTTACAAATATTAAAAATTGCTTAAAAAAGGACACCCAGATTCTTAGCTGATAAAGCACGCTTTATAGAGCATGCATCAAGAGTAAGACAGTATTTTTAGGTTGTTCCGTGTGGAAGATTTTGGTCAAATAATTTAGTAGTACAGAGTTGCAAGTTGCCATCCAAGTTTTGATATCGACTATACATTCTGTTAGTTTGGTGAATGTATGCGTCTCGTTGGGCTTTAAAGAAATATACAGCTAGGTATCATCAGCATAGCAATAATGCATAGCAATAATGCTAAACTTGATGATTGATATGACACCTTTTTATTCACAGCAACAAACTGGAATTGGTCCATTAAATGTGATTTATGCCAGTGCAGTTCCATTTATGTCAACATAATTTTCAAACCTATTAAGAGAATGCTGTGGTCAACTGTGTCAAAGGCAGTGCTAAGGTTGAGTAGCACTAGAAGAGAGATGCAACACGGATCATCCGACAAGAGCAAATCATTTGTCACTCTGATGAGAGCAATTGAGGAAGTTCACTGTACCATTTTTTATAATTGTTTCATTTATTGTTTACACAAACAACCAGTACTATAAATGTTTTGTTTATATAAACATACTATTCAAGCCAAGAACAGATTCAGGTTTATTTGCAGACCTGTTGCACACTGAAGAGGGAGGCAGTACAACAAATGACAACCTTTAAAAAATTATTGCAATAGCTGTAGTGCATGTTAATGTATTTTTCAGAATACAAACTAATTCAGAAAATGGACCTTAACGCTCAAGGAATGTGCATGTAAACGTGCTAAGTGTAGGCTGCTGATAGCATTGTTACATTTGACACATTTGATTTATATATTTGTTCTCACTGGTGCTGGACCTGTGATTTCAGCGAATCAGGATAATGCTGCATCCTGCAGCAGTGCAGCGGGTGCAGGAGAATGGACCAGAGCAACAGCACCTGCAGCCCCAGCAACCAGAGCAATCATCGCAGCAACCACAGTCACCACAACAACTGAACCAGACACAACAGCAGCCGAAATCGCCCCAGCAGCCAGCTGCACCACAGCAACCATTGCAACAACTGCAGCAAGCACAGCTGCTGTCTCAGTCGCAGGTGCAGGCTGAAAATTCTTCTTCAGCTAAACCTGGCAATGATGCGAGTGTCTAAAAGCTGTAGAGCTGCACCCCAGCAGAGAGCAATCAAGGTTTAAAAAACAGCGCACTTCCATGTTTATACAGTTATAGAATCATCTACCTCCAGGGGGTATACATAATCAAACTAAACATTAAAAAAACTAACACAGTTTAACTTTAAACTAACACTTCCAGATGCTGTAGGATTTCCAAATGCGAAGCAAATAGCGTCAGTCTTCAAAAATGACTTATATACTATGTATTATGTGAATATGTCTCGACTAAAATTATACTGTGAGTTAGATTTAAGGAGAATGCACTGATTTGCAAGGCATAAGCTGTATCTGTGAGGTATACACTGTTTCCATGTTGCACTGGGGTCTAAAGCACAGAATTCAAAAGAATCGAAGACAGTCTGTGAGATTATGTTACATTCTGGGTCATTCTGGAAAACCAAGGTGTATTAAGCAAGCCCTGTGCCCGAAGCACAAAAATTCTTAATTAGAGCCCTTGGGTAGAGTCCATGGGTGACCCACTTGATGTTGTTTAATATGTTTTGTTAAGAGAGAGTTACTATTTTATTTTTCTTTCCTGAAAGGAAAAAATGAAAATTACTTGTATGTAACTAAAACATTTGTAGAATTATTTTTAGAATGCTTTGTACTCTGTTGTTGTGACCAAGGACCAAAATCATAGACTAAAGCAAAAACTAATCTATGCCAGGCAGTGTGTAGTTTGTAAAACACAGGGTAAAAAAACACAACCAATACAGGGTGAACATTTCTACTGATCTCATCTACACACTTTTTGATGAGAACTGTTCAGTCTCTTGTTTACATGTCCCCTCAGGAATCTCTAACAACTGTCTAATATATGTCTCAGCCCCTGAGTGCATATTAAAGGCATCAATCCTGTAAAAATCTGATCGATAAAGTTGTAATTTGCATGAATATCAGTTCAGTTCTGTGCAAAAATGTTGAATCAGTGCAACACTTAAAAAACAAACAAATAAAACAACAGCAAAGAAACAGTCCCTCAATAATAATAGTTTACACTACTAGATTGTGCCATACTTTGGGGTATTACAACATGTTCTTTTGTTTTAGTAGCATATACAAAAAATATATATATTTAGGGTCTTTCAGGTCCTTTTCTTGCCCAAAAGCACAAGAGTACACAGACTACTCCAATGATAGAGCAATGATTTGGTGAAAGTTTGCATTAAAGGCAGCTACATGTGAAAAACATTCAGTCGTCTTAAACATGTTTACTAAGAGGAGACGAGTACCTACATACAATGTGAAATGGCTATGTCCTGTGAATTTTGTACAAAGTCAGTTTACTGCAGTTTTATCTGGAACTTTATTGTAAAACTGTGTAAAACCGTGTAAAACATGTAACCGTGAATGCCTGTATTCCATTATTAAGTTCTTGTCTAAATGTTGAAGTTGCTGTTTTTTTGCAATAATATTTTGATCTTTAAAAATGAAGCACATATCTTATGGAAGCTATGAAAAGTGATGATGGTTATAAAAAGATCGTGAAACAAATAGAATTTTTGTCTTGTAAGAAATTGTATTGTTTTGTATATTTTTAACTGTTACACTGCCTAAAACAAATTATACATAGGATATGTATTTAAATGGTGTCATAAAAAGCACGATTGTCATGTAAAATGTATGAATAAACATAGAAATATTTGTAGTCTATAATGTGTGCATTAAATTCCAGTATAGAACCTTTATTATTATTATTATTATTATTATTATATTTTAATATAATATTAAAATGGTCAATGGTCATTTTGTTCCAAAGGGTACACCTTTAAATATCTGGTACAAATAAAAACATTAAATCTGCTACAACAGCTGATAAGCAGTAATGAACTGGTATGAATGCTAAACATGTTTAGAGATTCCAATGATTTGTCATTGTGTAGCAATATAACAATATGTTCCAGTTTCTATTGTATTGTTCACAATAAGTTTATATAAATCATGACCAAAGAGAAAACATTAAAAAAGTACATTAATGATATATAAATCAGTAAATGAAGGTATTTTGCAGTGCTGTTTACATTACAATTAATGCATTGATGTCGATTTCAACATTTACTAGACTATTTTTATTATAAATTTGGATGCGTATAATTTGCCCAAAATAATGAGTACAATGTTTACAATGAGTTCAGTAACAATGTTTGTTTTCAAATTAAATTTATTTGTTTGTCAATTCAGTACGCGTTTACAAAAGATATGTTTTGGTACAATTACTGTACAATAGTATTTATCCATTTAAAATATTTACATATAAACTTGATTTTTTTTACATTTGAAGTTTGAGGTTACATTTGAAGACAGTACCATAATATGTTAATGCTAATTTCTAAACTAGTTAAATAAGAAAAAAATACTTATGTGTTCAAAATGAATGAAAAAAAATGTAATCTAGTTGTATTTAATGATTCTCCTGAAAAAATTATTGTTCTCAAATGTCTTTATTATTATGTATTGTTAGTTGTTTGTTTGTTTGTTAATTAAATTGAGCAAAAAAAAGATATAAAAATCAAGAAATAAAAAGAATAAATGTTACTAGAAACAAAAGTTGATTTACTGTGGTTGTGAAATGGAAACATTTGGCTGATTGTGCGAAGACCAGTCAAAAGCTTGAATGATGAGTTTGTTGCATATATTGCATAAACATTGAACATTTCCTAAGATGCACCCTCACTAAGAGTTTAAATGATAAAACTTTCATTTAATTTAATTTCATTACATTTTCCTTCCATAGTGAGACACTGGTAGCCAGGCACTGGACAAGTGACCAATCTCAAGTGGCAACAACACTATACTCATTCAACAAGCATGGACTGTGTTTAGTGAACTATGCTGAGAATTGCAGGCCAAGAACAGTTTGTAATTGTGCCGTGCCAAACAAAAGGTGAAGTGGAAATATAATCGCAATGTCTCGGTTACATATGTCGATGACATAACAATGGTTCATTCTTGGGAGCCCAATAGCTTCCGATCTTTTATATAAAAAGCCAATAAAGCATGGCGAGTGGAAGTTGCATGCGGGAGGAACACGAGTTCACGAAGAGACGCCACTTCAAGGCATAAAGCTGTCTAGTAGAGGGAGTTCTATCTTGTGTCATAGTGTCAATCACCGCAGGTAAAAGACCCACTGAGGCCTCCGCATCGCATCCAGATGCCAGGTGTGAATATTTCAAAGGTCTAGTCTGGGGTGCCTGAGCGTGCCCTGCCCCTGAGTGAGAAGGTCTTTGCTCAGGGGAATGCATCAGGGGGGAGCCACTGAGAAGCATAAGCTTCGACCACACCCCCCCTGGTGGTTAATATAGGCCACATTCGCCATGTTGTCCATCCGGACCAACACATCTGCCCTGGATCAAAGGTAAAAACCTCCACAGGGCAAACAGGACTGCCAGCAGCTCCAGGCAATTTATGTGCCAACGCAGATGGTGTCTTATCCAGAGCCCCGACACTGCATGCTGTTGCACACAGTGCCCCAGCCTGTGTTTGATGCATCGGTTGTAATAACCTTGCATCTGGATACCTGTCCTAGGGAAACACCTGCCCGTAGGAACAACAGGTGAGACCATGGGCTGAAGGTTTGCCGACATTGCGGGGTGATAACCACCCGATGTACACCGAAGCGCCAGGCTTGCCTCACGACTTAGTCGTAAAGCCAATGCTTAAGTGGTGTCATTTGCCATATGCCACAGGAACCTATGAAAAAGTTGTAAGGGGACCATTGGCCTGTTCCTAAATGCGTGCAGGCAGGCAAGCACTGACTGAGCTCTGTCCTCTGAGAGACAAGCGGTCATGCCGACCGAGTCAAACTCCATGCAGAGAAAAGAGATGCTCTGCACAGGGGAAACCTTTTTTTTCCCCAGTTGACCTGATGCCCCAACTGGTCTAGGTGCCATAGCACTAGGTCCCTGTGCCTGCATAACAAATCTCTAGCAAATGAGCTAGAATGAGCCAGTCGTCGAGATAGTTCAAGATCCGAATACCCTGTTCCCGAAGGGGAGCGAGTGCCGCCTCTTCGACGTTGGTAAAGACGCAGGGTGATAAAGCTACATTTACATTTACATTTAGTCATTTAGCTGATGCTTTTATCCAAAGCGACTTACAAATGAGGACAAGGAAGCAACTTCAATTACAATAAGAGGCAACAGTGAATAAGTGCTATAGACAGGTCTCAGGTATTTTAGGTATTTTTTTTTTTTTTTTGAAGTAGAAGTGGCAGTGTGTTAGTAAATTAGTTAAGGAAGTGAAGACAAAAAAGATGAGTTTTTAGTTGTTTCTTGAAAATGGCTAATGACTCAGCCATTCTGATGGATATATGGAGTTAATTCCACCAACCGGGCAGAGTGAAAGAAAGAGTCCGGGAAAGTGATTTCTTCCATCGTTGGGATGAAACCACAAGGCGACGTTCGTTAGCTGAATGCAAATTCCTGGTGGGTACATAAGTGCAAAGAAGTGAGAGCAGGTAGGAAGGTGCGGATCCAGTAGTCAGCTTGAAGGCAAACATCAGAGCCTTGAATCTGATGCGAGCAGCTATTGGCAGCCAGTGCAACTGGATGAACAGTGGCGTGACGTTACTCTTTTAGGCTCGTTAAAGACCACTCTAGCTGCTGCATTCTGAATCAACTGCAGTGGCTTGATAGAACAAGCTGGAAGCCCTGTGAGGAGAGCATTGCAGTAGTCCAGTCTGGAGAGAACCAGAGCTTGAACAAGGAGTTGTGCTGCGTGATTCGATAGGAAGGGTCTGACCTTCTTGATGTTGTAGAGGGCGAATCTGCAGGAACGAGCGGTTTTAGAGATGTGGTCAGAGAAGCTCAGTTGATCG
>JAZGTI010006843.1:0-22689 GCA_036877585.1 Botia kubotai | reverse complement strand
ACATAACATGCATATAGAAATTATGCCAAATGCTGGGTTTATTAGTAAATGTGTATAACTGATGAGATACATTTATGTGTGGGTGGGCCTAATTGTCTGTTTCTCTGTTAATTGTTGTTTATGTGTTGTCAAGGGGCTGTTTAAATAGCATAGTTTGTATTGATATTGTATGTCATGTTTTGCCTACATTGTGGGAACCAGCCAGCGGTCCCCATGAGAAAAAAAAAACTACTATACTAAGTAATGTCTGTATGAAAATACAAACATGCTGAAAGGTAAAACAATTGAAGACCATGGAAAGTCCCCACACGTCGAGACAAATGTGTGTGTGTTTGTGTGATGTTGTGTGGAGTGTCTAGCAAAGCAATAATGCTGATGGACTCCTTGTCCCAGCTTTGTCTTTTCAAGCAATATGTATGTGTCTTTGTGTCTTTTGTCTTTGAGTATCTGGTTTTGTGTAAGACACTGCTAAATTAAATGAAGTACCAGATACTCTGTAAAAAAGGAATTACAAAGTAAGGGTGTTAAAAAACATGCAATGTCTCCTGGGTTCATATGTTCAGTGGCATCTTACCTTGTGGCTCAGCTTTTTTAAAGACCTACCGTTTCTGTAAATAAAAATGTGCATTTTAAAATGTTGTAATGTTGTCTTAGGGCGAGCTGTGTTTGTCTTAGCACCACTTCAGCTCTAGCAAAATCTATTAATATAGATTTGGTTCCGTCTTTCTACTTCTAAAGGTTTCACAATGTTGCATTGGCTGCTGTATTTCTGATTACACAAAAAGGACTGCAAACGATATGAAAGGTCAGCAATGCCTTACAATTCAGCAGCATTTATATCTGAAATGACTTCTAGCTTGGTGTTATGTAAAGACATAACACCAAACTGTTGTGTTTTATTAGACCCTTACTTAAATATTTAATGCTGTAATATTACACCTCTCTAACAAAAACTTAGTGTATTGATTTCTGTACAGAGCTCGAAGATTAGTGTGAAGTAAGAATTCTGCTTACTTTTAATGTGCATTTAGTTTGTCTTTACTCATTATGGTTTATAGGTGGTACCGGTTACATTCCAAAAGTGGGAAAAAGGAGAAGGAACGTGGGGAGCTTCAGTTGATGGTGCAGTTTACTCGACACAACCTGACAGCCAGTATGTATGACCTTTCTATGAAGGACAAACCTCGCTCAGCATTTGACAAACTCAGAGAACGCATGCGTGCTAAAAAGCGGTCCAGTGAGGAAGATTCTTCTTCTGCCATCGTTGCTGGGGGATACGGAGCGCTGGTACACATGCGGGGAAGGTTGCCAAGTGATGGAGGTGGTGAGGAAGACTATGAGGATGATGAAGGTGGAGAGGTTCGGAGGAGTAAGATGAGAAGTTTTTTCTTGCGTGGGAGGTTAAGGAAGTCTTCAGACACGCGATCAAGCACATCGCTGGGTTCAGAAAGCAGTGAGTCATCATCGCGGGGCGGCAGTCTTAGCCCAACAGCGGGCATCAGCGTTGTGGTCTCGGATCTGTCAAACTCTCCAAGTAACAGCAGCAACCTGACTGCAGACAACAGTCCAGGTGTGTTCATTGTTTGCACACATGCACACACGATTTTGTCTTTGGTTGTTACATTGTATCTTCAAAAAATAATAAAACTCTTCCCTTTACAGATCATACAGATCATACTCCCTCACCACAGGTTTCTCCTGTCAGACACATTTATGCTAATGAGATGTGTGACTTCAGCCTATCAGTGCCTCATTCTGTGACATCAGAGAACGACAACCCAATTCTGCTTCCCTCAGTGTGTGTCAATGGGAACCCAGTGGAAACGTCCCCTCTTACACACCACCCACCATCCCTCATACTACAGCAACCTCAACCAGAGTCAACCAAACCAGTAACTCAGTCCGGTGAACCACAAGCAACCAAGCTGCCAGCTAAGCCCAAGAACACCCAACTAACGGAGCCAAACTCCAAACTAAGTGCAGAGACAAAGCTGCCCAAGTCAGAGTCAAGGCCAGAGCCCCAGCTTCCAGCTCTTGGGGTAATTCAGAAGGGCTCTTCTCTCTCCCTCTCACTGCAAAACCTCTCTCGCCGTGGGGAGGAAAAGCAGAGTGGTGGCCCTGTAGATGGACGTCGCTGGTCTTTTGATAAACCCGGAGAGGAGGAGAAAGCTGCCATTGTAGCGGCATTAGAGTATGCTGGCAGAGTCACCGAGTCTGTAAAGGAAACAGTGATACCTGTTGGAGAGACAGAGACTCAGAACAAGAAAAGGAGGGGCCTGTTCTCACACGGGAGAGGTGAGTCTGCTAGCAAAGGACCAATCACAAGCAAAGAGGAAGCAGAACATGCTCCACAACCTGTCGAAGTCAAACACAAAGGATGGTTTAGCTCCAAGGACTCGCACAGTAAACCCAGGTAATAAACATCTATGCATTTGCCAATATTTGTGTTACAAACATTAAACAGAAGCAGATTTATTTGTGCATGTTTGTGGCTCTGTAAGTGTGATTAGTACTTTGAGATTCCTCCATAGATCTGGTTTCAGCATCTGCATTGCAGAGGGAGGTGCTGCCTGGAAACCTGAACTCTTGGGTTGTGTCTTTTCCTCTTCCTTTAGTACTCTCACTGTCTCTAGCTTTCTCACACTAATGCTTTCTCCTGATGCTCAGCTTATGATTTGATTTCTCCATTTTAATCAGCAAGAGTTATTTTTAGGTATGGCAGACAGATGGATCTGAGTACGTGTGGGAGTGTTTGTCTCTATAAATAGGAGGTGTCTTTTAATTTAGTTCTGTCACTGACCTAAACCAGTATCACAGGATTCTTGTTTCTGTTGTAGGTGTGTATAATGTTCATTGTTTGGGAAATATTTTCTTTCTTCACGGTCTTCTGTGTTACAGAAATCATACTCTTGATTTTTTCAGAAGTTTGGTTGGGGTATTTGGAAAGCATTATGACTTTTGTGCTCATAGATAGATATACACACAAGCCACATTTACATGCACATCGTCATTTTGATTAGCCAGTGTTCTGTGTGCTGCAGTCCTGACAGAATGGAGGTCTGTATGCTGTCGTATGATTGTACTCCGTGAGTGATAGCTTTGCCCGTCACAAATATATAATCGTGAATTGTATGGCTCAAGCGAGCCGGTGGTTCATTTGCTGTGGGAGATTTTGTAACTATAGCAACTGCTGTTTACCTGTTGTGTTTTGTGTTTTGAGAGAAACTATGACAAAATGTTTAGTATAAACACTTGGGTAAGGGTGACAGTTTGTTGCAGTGCTCTTAAAGTCATCCCTTCTCTCAGGCATTATATTAAGACAAGGCATGCACAGACAAATGTTGACTCAAAGTAATCGGTTTAGGGTATTTACATGGTGGAAGTTTATTGTTGATTGGTTAATGACAAGGTTTATTCCCACCCCTCTTAAACCAATTAATTTAAATTGGTTTGGGCCTTTTTATTCAGACTTAGTGTTTTACTTTTTGATATGGATTTTTACTTTTAAACCAGTTACAATACTCAATGTAAACGCACCTATAGACACTCAAAGAGCATGTAATCTATACTGATTAAATTAGCGTTCACCCATGTAATGTTCCCTAAGAGGCTGAAACACTATTCAGATGGGATAAGTTTTCAACATGGTATTTAACTACAATTAATAACACTAGATTCCTAGATTTTTATGTGTTGGTTTGGACCAGATTGGGATCTGTCATTACAAAAGTGGGAGTGTCCATTATCTGGATGTAAGTGTTACAGTAAGGGTGTACTCACACTAGGCAATTCGAACCGTGCCCGAGTGCGTTTGACCACCAAAGCGCGGTTCGTTTGACTAGTGTGAGTGCTCCGAACCGTGCCCGGGCGCGGCTCGTTTAGCCGTCCCCGGCCCGCTTGGAAGAGGTGGGCCAGAGCACGGTTCAGTTGGACTCGGGCGCGGTTTGCATGTAGTGTGAGCGCAACCGTGCTAGAGCACGGAACAGGACGCGTGACGTCAGGTTTTTCGGGACAATCGTACTCGGGCCCGGTTCACGGCAACCGTGCCTAGTGTGAGTACACCCTAACTCATATGCTCTGGATTTTTGTCTGATGAGATGTCATCTTAAACCACTAACTGATTTGGAAAGTTGGAAAAAACATCCAAATATATGTTAAATTTGCACCAGTCAGTGCAATAAGAAATTTAGCTTTGGGTAAAAAAAACTACAATAATTGGTCAAAATATTACTAAGTAAATGCTAAATAAAAAATAAATACTACAGTCACAGACATTTCTTATATTTTCTTTATATTGTAGACTGGTTTGATTCTTATGTCTGATTAATATTTTTTTATTCATATGTAATCAATATGTCTGTGAAACAGAAGTGTTCCTCACCTCAGGGGAAACTTGTCCCACCTGGAACAGGCTTTTATGGCTAATGACTTTTTAGATAGATAAAGATTAGGCCTTCACCTAACATAAAAACAATTTTCTTTTGGAGATCACTGTTTACAAAGCAGTTTAGCTCACAACTGTTGTTAATCTTTGTCTAAGCAAATGGCTTCTAGCATGTTTATAACCGTTTAAATGATTTCATAGAAATTTCATTAAAGTCCACTTACTGGAAAATGTCAGATACCCCAACCAATCACATGCTTTGTTTTAAATGCTTTGGGCAAAAAGGGTTTTAGTTTATATATGAACTTACCTACATGGGCATAGATTTTAGTCTTTTTATTCCACCTCTCACCTCCCCCTCTGACATGGTTGGGTGATTGTTATTGCCTTTTCAAGCTCAGCAGTTCTGCATGTCTCCCTCAGTGTAGGGCAGCTGTAGTCAAATGCTGTGTTGGAAATACTATCCTACTGCCATAGTATTGGATGCCACAATACAATTATTAAACAAATAGTAGTACCCTGAATCATTGTCAAATGACTAATTGTTTCTGCATGGTTACAGCTGGCATTGCATTGTGGGAAACTGCCTTGTGAGTTTTGGTTGTATACTGTAGATACTTGCATAGAATGTTGCTGTTCATGTTGCTGTGAATGTTGTTTCATATTTACGAAAACTGTATATTATCAGAGCATATAATGCAGATTGATTTCCTTTGGTAAAATATGAGTAGCATGAGATTTCAAACACAGTTGAGTAGTGGCCTGTATTTAGATTTTTCCTACTGAAAACAGTGTTGTTTATCTTGCACACATTAAGCACTCATACAGTGCTGTGCAACATTAGACACTCATGCTTTTTCTTTTAAAGGTGAAGGTCACTAGTCATAGCTTTCGGCCATTGATGTTTCTCATAGTTATTAGGTTTTAAAGAAGGCCATGGTCACTAATGGTGTGCACTGTATATACCTTCCTTTCACAGCCCGCTGGTGTCTCGTAAATCAGATTCCACTGGCAGCACAATTTGTCCCATTGTACCCTTTAACTTCAGTGACCCTTCAAAGAACATGGCTGACAAACTCACTCATCCCTTTACTTTAGCCGCTCCACCTTCTGAAGTCAATTGCTTTTTTCCAATTGTACAGCAGGACCCTTTCCTCCAGGAGACTCCTTATGATGCTCCTTTAACTCCTGCTATGCCCTCTCTCTCTAGCTCAGCCCACTATCAGTCTGAGTCAGCTTCATCCTGGACTGGTGATAATCCTACCCCAGATTTGCTAAGGATTGGAAAAGGACCCTCAGGGATATCCCAAATAGATGATTTGTTTGATTCTTTCAGTCCTGACTTGGAGGCGCAGACAGACGAAGATGACTTTGGAATGTTTGCTGAGGATAGACTGAAATCGTCAGAGGGGAATGAAGTAGAGAATTTAGTTACATCCCCTACTGTCCTTATGAAACCAGATAATCCAGAGCCCTTAGGTGTTTTGGGTGTCTTAACTGTGTTGGGTACTAATGATCTGAGCTATTTAGTGAAAACTGCTTCAGCAGGTACTTCTGCTGGAAAGACAAATAAAGAACCTGCTGCTAACATACCTCAAGTTTCAGGAAGTGAAGGTAACTTTGACTCTAAGCCTGACCTTACCAATCCTGGGGCATCTGACTTCTCAAAATTTGGTCCCAACATTTCTGAAATCTCCCTACCTGACAATTCCAGCATGGAGTTTTCTGAACTGAATGCACTTGCATGCCCTTATCCTGCACTGTCAACCGGCTTGCAGAATGAAGTCAGTGCTGATGCCACGACCTCCAAAGCGAGTCCTGAGATGTGCCTGACCTCACAAAATGTCAAATCATGTGTCACACATCCATCACTTTCAGAAGACATTCTTTGTAATGAACTCATTGCCAGTGAATTATCAGAAGATGTTAATGTGAATACTGAAACATCACAAAGGCCTGAAGCCTTTGGGTTTGCCAAAGATATGGAATTTGTGAAAACGCATGAGGATCCTAAAGCATGCCATAAAGACTACAGCTCTGGGGACACCCTGAAACCATCTAATGTGACATCTGATACCCTAGGCAGAGAACTAGACCACCAGTCTATTGATCCCTGCCATTCTCCACAGAGTGACTTAATTATAAATAATATGAAACGGTTAGATGGAGTTTTGGATTCGAATGTTCCAATCATTAAATCCACTGAGCCTTCAGGAGTCCACATTACATCAGCGCCTAGTTTCCCAGTGTCAACAGCTTCACCAATGCGAATAAAGAATCAAGAAAATTTAAATGCAGCTATTAATACAAAGTTACAAAATGATGGTCTTTCAGATGCTTCTGTCAAAACTAGTGATCTCTGTTCTGAAATTGAAGGCTCTGTTCCTGGGAACCTAAATGATATCACTTTCTCCCCAGGACTCTCAAAAATTGCGTCTAATGACATGCAGGTCATTAGACATCCAAATAATCCATCTAAGGATAACAATCTAGTCTCCGGCATTGGTGAAGGGCATGAAATGATACAGTCTCATGGGAAGACACTCCCTGCAGAACACCTCAATCCCACCATTAGGGATAAAATAGGGACAGAAGAAGATCCATTTAATCCAAACACTGTATTCTCACCTGGAAGCATGTTCCTGCACAGCCTGTATAAGAGTGCGGATTCCGATCAGTACCTTACTTGCACATCTCAGCAGGATTCAATATTTCCATGCTTGGAGCTTACTCAGGAAGCGCAGCATAGACATGATCAGTCTGGGGAAGACACTTCACAGTTTGGGCTCTTGCCAAAACCTGTCACAGTCCTTAATGTCATGCCAAAAGATAAAAAGTCTGCAAAGGCCATCAATGAAATGGATTGTATGCAAAATCAGGATATGGTAGAACATTCTAAACCTCAGGAAGACTTGCCAAAAAATGAATCCCCTCAGGGAAGTGTTTTATTGAATAGTTGCAATGCTTCAGGGGACATTCCTGAGCATGATTTACCAAAAGATGTGATGTCAAAAATTGATATCTCACAGGATCTGATAGCAGAACTTGAGGCTCAGCTTGCACCGTTAAGAACAGAAACATGTATGGTAGATAATTGTAAAACCTGTCCAACCAAACTAGATATTTTTCACTGTCTTCAAAAAGACAGCCTTATTGCTGAAACATTTGGGTCAGTGTCAGAGATTAAAGTGAATTCAGCAAATAGTGCATCAGAACAAACTTCCACCATCACTCAGGACCTGGTCATAACAGATTTTAACCTGGAGAACATATTCGTGCCCAAGCCAACTACAACACAAAACCTCCATACTGGCATAAGTCCTGTCTCACACCATGAATCAGTGTGGACTCAAAATGATTTTAAACCAGCAAAGAGTCTAAACAGAAATAATGAAATGCATATAACACCAGCTGTTCCAGATTCAGTGCCACCAGACTTATTCCCTGTTAACTGGCCCCCCTTATCTCAACCATTCCCATCAGCCTTTGAGCAGCCAACACTAGCTTCAAGGCATAATCAGAGCCTTAACTTCCCCTCATCTGTGTTTGACCTTTCACCTGTAGCCTCCTCAACACCACATTTTGCAGTAGACACTAATGCGGTGCCCCAGCTATTCCCCTTTCCCAAAATCCCCCCTTCCTCAGAGGACCCGTGGCCAAACCCAGCACTTGCTGCTCCTCTTCCTCTATCGCAGCCTGTGAGTGTTACTTCGTATAATCCTTTTCTCCAGGAAAAACCACAGACAACCAATCATCAGAGCAGGTGAGGTTTACATGTTTTTTGTGGGTGTCATTGGAGGACCATGATGGGCAGATCTGTTCTAATCTTAATGGGCACTGTCAGTTTCTGAAATGTCTTTGGTACACCAGTCCACTCTGTTTCATTTTCCAAACTCCTTTAAAAGTCTTAATTTTGTGGCTTTTTTCTGTAATTACTGAAATCACAGCTTAACCCCAGCACATTAATTTGGTGTCTGAACATATGGACCAGGTCAACATAATCGGTCATACATGCATCTATTATTGCTACAAGACAGTTTCGGTAACGGCAAATTTCCTGTTTAAGCAAGGATGGGTTACGCCTGTAGTGCGTTTCAAAATATCCAGTCTAAAAATGGTGTGATGAGATTGGGCAAGGTGTCTTTTGGGATGTCTTGTTATATGTGGTGATCAGCATGGTTCACTTTCTCAGTACTCTTCCCCCTTCATCCACATCTTTTGTGTTGTGTTAATTTGTTTGTGGTGACGGTAGCACGTGTCCTGATTTCTCTATGGACAGTCTCTCACACAAACACAAACTCACATGCTCTTGTGGATTCCACGGTAGGCATGGGGAGCCTCACTCCAATTAGCGAGTAACCAAGTGAACCAGGAGTATATATGGTTTAGTCCACAATAATACATTTTAAAATTAGAGTAAATTTCATAAATTTCTGTTTGTTTGTCTTTGGGGCTTGGTTGTTTTCTGCATCCATGTCAATACATGTTCCCTTTACTGCATCTCATCTAAGGGGGGTTGTTGGCTAACTACAAAAGCTAACTTTCTTGTCTCCTTAAGAAGTCCAATTATTAATCCTTTTAGTTTTATAATAATTGGTAATTATTAGTCTTATTTCCACAGGCTTTTGTGAAAAAACATCATAAGCTGTGTGCTGTTGTTATTAAATAGATTGACTCATCAAGTTAATACTCCATTCTCATGGGAACTCTCGCTAATTGCCCTTCGCTAATCTTTGTTCTGTGTCTTTCAGTCCACACCCAGTAAAGCCATTGACACCCCCTGATGAGAAAAGATCAGAGGGTCGCTCAGTACTGGAGAAGCTTAAATCCACCATCCACTCAGGACGAAGCCACCAGGACTCTGACAAGAAGGTAAGGCATGACTATGAAGCACTCTATTTTCAGGACAGGCATTTTGTTACTAGTTAGTCTACTGCCAACAAGGTCTACTGCCAAGTGGGTTCTCAATGCTTTGTCTTCTTTCTCTGTGCTAGCTGCTAGTGGAAGGAGGTGGGTCATACTATCACCTGAATCACAGTGAGCTGGTGAATCTGTTGATCCAGAGAGATACAGAGCTCAAGCAGGAGCGACAGGAGTTTGAGAGGCGAGGGGCGCTGCTGGAGAAGCGTGAGGTGGAACTTAAGAAGATGAGACCTTACATTAGAGATCTAGAGGACTACATTGACACCCTGCTTGTGCGCATCATGGAACAGACGCCTACACTGCTGCAGGTTCGCACCAAGATGAAATGATACAAAATGCGAAGCAAAGCCTCCACCAACCTTCCACCTGGGGAGATGTCACATCCCTGCACTGCTACAGCAACCATATCAATGTAGAGTTACCGCTGAAGTTAATTGATGGGTACAAAGGAGATGGTGTAGAATTGGCATGTTTAACTGTGTCCAAATATATAGCTGTCTGTCTATGGGAGTTCATATGCGCATTGATGGTTAAAGGTTGGCACTCTGGGTAAGATACATTTTGACATGTCAGCTGATAATCACCTTTACCCAACAGTCTAGCTACATACCAAAATTATCTGTCGTTTGAAAGGAAGGCTTAAACTAAAGGCATAACTTAAACTTGCCAGTCTTTTAAAGCTAGAGCCAATGGTTATTATTACACAAAGACAAACATTGATGTACATGTTGTTTTTCTATCACATTTTGACATGTAATGCTCAGCTGATTGACAAGAGTAACAAAGTTGGGGGGAATAAGACCTTATTATATAAAACAAAAAGAAAGAGCAGAATTAGCTAGTTCAGAATCTGCTTGTGCCTCCCCATATGTCTTCCGCACTTTACTTATGAGCTTAGGAGCAGAAGCTCACACTAACTGACCTTCAAGCTCCAGTTTGTGAGTCAGTGTCAGCCCTCTTCCTGCCCTTGCTTGAGGCCATGCACGCACATCGCTGCCAGTGCTTTCAGGTGTAATGAATGGGATATATACTGTATCCATTGCATATATGCCACTCGGACAAATGCCAAATGCTGCCTTATCATACATTATTTTCTCCATTCTGTTGACATTGAAGTTATCTCTTTAATTAGATTGCACATCTTTTCACAATACAAAAAAGGTGATGGAGTGTTTAAAGCGTAACTTTTCCAAGACTGTTAAGTATAAAAAAAGACAAGCAAAGTCTGTAATAGTTGTATAGAGAGAATGACAACAACATGAAACAGCTCTAATGCTCTAAATTAATGTTACAGTATTCTCAACACAGCATCGGCTCTGGTCAGTCAGTGTTTCTGTAATGTATTCTGGTGTTATTCTGATGTTGCCACTATCAGTGTTGCCACTGTTTGTGAACAATGTAGCACTGTGTGTAGATATGTGAGGCATATGTCACAGCACTTCCAGTTGTTCTTTCTCAATCGCTTAGGAAGTACATAGTGGAAAACACATGTACAATGCACAGAATAATAATTCTCTAAACACAGGATATAAGGATATAAAAGTGTTCTAGTGCTGCTGAACTTCTGATAGTCTCTGCTAGGAAGCCTAACATTTATCAACAATATATTTCTATGAGAAGAAGCACTTAAGGTTTGTTTTGCCTCCTGTTCACTCTTCAGTTTGACTATTGAATGATAGGTGGGTTTATGAATGTTTTTTAAGGCTTAAAGTTTACAAGAGTATGTTGTTTTATTCATGCAAATACTTATTTGTTTTGTTTGTTTTAATATAATTTGCTTTGTGGCGTTTTAGTTTCATCACATGTGGTCTGATGTTCTGTGCAATCTGTTCCTCGTTATTTGCTGTTGAAATCTTTTGTTGTTTGCGTAACAAAATCTGATCTTTATTCCATCTTTTTTATGTAGCCTAAATTTCCATTTCTGAAGGTCAGTAGTAACACAGAAAGCAATAGATATAAAGACCAGGCTTTTGCAGAATTTATGAGATTCATAGTTTTTTAGATAGAATGCGATGTAGGTTGCTACTGTGTTTAATGCCAGTTTATAGAAAATACTCAGACACACACACATGCACAAAGCCTGCAGTCTAGTAAGGAGGTTTGTTCAAGTGCCCTTGGCTGAATGTTGTCATAGAATGTGTTAATAAGAATGAGTGTAGAAGAACATTTGTATGCTTTTAATGGTGAAATTGTCTACATTTTATGTAGGTTAACTTTGGAACTTGCCAATAAAAACTTGTTTATTATAGTATACTTTCATTTTATTTTTAGAGGCCCATTTCTCTTTTAATGTCATTTAATATCTACTTTTTTTAAGAATTGAAAAGGCTTTAAATTGTAAGAATGGTAAGCAGTTTCATGCCAGAATTCTCAGTGAGTTCTTTTTGATCGTAAATTTCGGTGGATTCCTGTCACAGTCAAACTAAGAATATATTAAGTGAACCTCACATATAGTAGAATATATGCACCGAATGTTCAGTGGAGCCATTGTTAGGCGCAAAATATTTCAAGTGCTTCTCTAAGGTGCGGTTTGATTGGATGTTCCGGGTGCAGTTACGTCAGTGTCCACTAGGGGAAGTGATGTGTTCTTTTCTCCGATGCCTCTAATCTGAGAGATGTTTAATTGACTTTTGGCGTGTTCTTAAGCATCTCTCCAAAGATGTAGTGTGTATGTAGAAGAAATAAACTTTTCACTTTGGGATGCATCTCGGAATGTCCTTATTTCACACTGATGATTGTGAACTTTCTAGTCCTAAAAATGTAACTAACAAATGTAACAGTAAATGAAAAGATCACCCTTTTATTAATTTTCTTAATGTATTAGGCATCTATTTGAAAATTTTTAACTGTGTCTAATCCTTAGACTACTGTGTCTAGGCAACACTAGAACTACTCACATTTTTATCATATTCAGCCGTAAACAAATATACTACATTTCCCAATAACGTTTAAAACACTGCTGTAAAAATTGCAGGTTTTGTTGCACTTTATTAGTTATTTATTAATATTGTATAAGTATTGTATAAAATGCACACCTTGTGGAAGATACATTGACCATTCTGGATGAGACGTATTATAGGTATGAGACAAATGTTTACAAGCTCATGGTAATTTCTAAACTGAACCATGCAATAGGCAATGCGAATGTATTAACATACTAAATTAACTGATCAAAGAAAAGTTGTCCTGATGTTCATGACAAATATCCAACAAATCTGTAAGCTTCACTTTAAACATATTCGCAGACAACTGGCTAATAATCACCCGCGGGGACTTCTAACGGCACCTATAACCCCGGAGAAAAACTACATTACCCAAAATGCATCAAAACGGATGACTCAAACACTGTAGGGAACTGCACTTTTCACAGCTCCGAAAACAACCTCACCGAGTGCATTCTGCCTCCAGCACAGTCTGCCATGCCCGAATCAGCTGAGTACCCTCCATTTAGACTCGGCGAGTCTCGGTTTGATCAGGTAAACAACAGAATGTGTAAATGCATATGCATGTATGAATGCATATGAACGTATGATTTGTACAAAGTGTGTTTTCATCCGCGTGATGTTTTCAGGCTCTCTGCAAACTGTTATGTGGTTTTGGAGGGATAAACACTAATGCTTAAAGGGAGCTTTAACTCACTTGGTAAAATCAAAAGAATCCCAAGCAGTCTTCTTCCGCCCTCATTCTCTTTATAGTGAAGGCGCATTAACAGAGACCTCTGTTGGTGCAACGACGCCACTGACATTGTAATCTGACAATTTTGCAAAGTGATAATATAACATAATATCGGTGCTTATAGTAAAACGCAAACGCGTTTTTACACACCCGAATCATATACTTATCAGTCAGTCATTACCTATCATATTACTTATCAGTATTACTTTTAAAAGTACCCAAACTTGTAGTAGAATAGTATTGCGTTACCTCATTAATTACAAGCTCCAACACGAGGGTCAAAGAGAAGATGATTCTATTCGACAGTTGTTCAAAAACAATTTTGTGCCAGAGTTTATTACAACACTACTGTCTACCGAAACAGGTGGACACTGGAACATCCAGTACGACAAAAACACATTTAAACCATTTACAAACCATTAGTGAATCAATCAATTTAACCTCAGTGGAAAAGTAATGGAAAGGTAATTTATTTATTTATTCATTATTTATACAGATGATTCGCATCTGCTGTTAGCGCTCCAGCGGTATTCCGTCCGTCCGCGAGTAAAGGGCCGTCTGTTAGACGTGATAAATCGAGAATATGTTGTGTGCTGCATTGAAATCTTGTTTTCGCAGACACATCTGAACATTTTAATTGCGTTGGATGATTTTTTTGTAGGTGTACAGATAATCCAACCCACAGTTGGTGCGCTCGCATAATGAGGCAGACACACCTGGCGCGCGAAAACAACTGGTTTGGCCCCTGGTGTTAGAGCCTGCACGAGCAGCTGACTCGCGCGTCTGGAGAAAGTTTCCGGGGCCTCAAAAATAATTTGTTGAATAATTTAAGAAAATAGTGAACATATGATTACTAACCATGATTATTAATTTCTGAAGACCTTTCTTATTCCACACAAACCTGCCCTTTAAGGCCTTTATTTCATTATTTTTAGGATTCATTATTTTTAGGATTCATTATATCCTTAAAGGAAAATCTTAGTTTCCTTCAGCAAAAAGATGAAATCACTAAAACAACAAATATAACACCAAATGTTAAAGGTTTGTCTGTTCAGCACATTATATATATATATTACATTGGTTAACAAAAAAGCTATAAACTCTCTCCAGACCCCAGGCCCATGTTTATTCAAACTTATAATTTTGATAGATGTACTATATATACTACAAAATTAAAGCAGAGTTAGTTTTATTCTGTTGCTGTCCAAGACAGATTATCTTAAAAAGTTATAAACAATATCCAAACATTTTAATATGTACTAAGTGCCTATTTTATTATTATTTTCATTGGGTCTTTTTTGTCTGATTTTGCACTCTTCCTTTCAGGGTTCATTTTACGGCAGATTAAGACATTTCTTGGATGTGATTGACCCTCGCACACTCTTTGTATCAGAGGTAGGTGAGATTCTCTTGATGTTCCTTAAATCACTGGTGGCTTTCCTTCTAAACGCTGTACTTCACCTTGTTTGTATTTTAGAGTCATTTATGTAAATGTATGAAACTCTTGGATCAGTTCAAAAATGGAACTCTGCCACCAGGTGTGACTAATTCGCAGGTAAGCTTAGAGGTTCAATGCTTTGAAATTTCAATGGTCTTTCATAGGTTCATTTTGAAACATTGTGTTTTTTGGTGTATAGTTGATGGGAATGTGTGTGTGGGGACAATCAAAATCACTACAAGGCGACAATTTAATCAGAATGTGTTGTGTAAAGGAGTTACGTTACCTTGGTAACTTTGGTAGCACCGCAAAAGCAAAGTGAGGATAAAATGTTAACATTTCCTTTTTCGTGTGTTTCTCCTTTTCTCTAAAGCTTTGGGAGGCTCAGAAGGTTAAACAGGTGAGTGTGAAGAGCCACGAAAGCCTTTTACAGATTCCAATGAGAAGCCTCCTTAGATCACTAAACATCGTCATGCAGAGTGTGACACACACACTTGCAGACTGTAGTTCTGATTAGTGGTGTAATAAAAGAAGAATTATGGATAACCTCGGCATGGTAATTCCTCCATCAGGCTGCTCTCACCTCTTATTTTCTCTCGTTTGTCCTTCCTTATCCTGTCACCCTGTCTGTGGATTCATTATGTCCTTAGGCCATCATCCATCCAGACACAGGAGAGAAGATCCCCATGCCCTTTCGCATGTCAGGTAGGAGTGTGAGTGTGTTTTCAGTGTGTGTCTCTCTGTCATGGGTGGTAGGCAGTTTGCTGCTTGTTACCAGCTCTGGAGACTGGAGTTAGGTGGTAGGGGGTCTCTCTGGACCAATCTGTTGGGAAAAGGTCACACTCAGCTGGTCTCTGATTAAACCTTCTCCCTCCTGCTGCCTGGAAGTGTTGTTGGGCCACTCAGAAATAGGAGTATTTTAGTCTTCTGTTAACGCCACTATTTAAAGAGAGAACAAATAGGGAGAGCAACCTGGCAGTTATGATGGCTGCCTCTGACCCTTGCTGTCTCTTATAAGTAATGTGGATTTTTATTCATGTGTTAAAGGTCAGTAATAAATTCGTAATGTCACATGAGAGTCTATAATACTGATCTGGGGTCTGATCCACACTATTCAAATGTCAGAATTACATTCTTAGTATGTTTCTATTATTGGGTCAAAGGATTCATTTTCTCTTGAAATAATTCTTCTTTTTCACATTTGTATTTTTTATGTTGTCATATGCTCTTTATTCTTTCAGGTTTCGTGCCCTTTGGTACACCAGTGGTAGGTCACTGTGTTATAACAAAATAAAGCAAATATTCATTTTTCTTTTCAAAGGTCATCAGAAATCCAAAGGGCTGTTCACACAGGATTTATTCTTGCGTTTCTCTGGGTTGTTTTTTTGCATTGTTTTTACATGTGAACATGCAGTAGACAGACATCTTTGACCATTGCGAGATGCCTCATTGTTTGTTTAGCTTCCCGCACAATAAAAGCTAAATTAAAAGGTAAAAACGACTGTTAAAATGTTCTTAACATTCCTTACAGCCAAAGAGATTCTAGGGTTAGGTTTAGGACTGGGTTAGGGGCTTGAACACCATTATAGGGATTGGGTTAAAGCTTAATTTCTTTGACAAAACTGCTTTTCCAGTACTTATGTAAGATGATCCAGAAACACGCCTTACACACAAGATGTCCTCAGACAGGACAGTGTGTCTTTAGACAGGACAGTGTTTCGACCTGTGTTTTGTTCCATTCAATTGCTTTATTTGTTCATTGCAAGAATGGATCTTGTGTTGAACAACCCTTTGCTGTCAATTCCTAAAAAAAGACTTCTCCATCTGTAGGTAGTGGGCCTTCTTTTACCCAATCAGACTTTGGCTTCTACCATTTTCTGGCAGGTACAGCATGCACATGTTGTTCTGTTTGTGTTTTTTTAATATGGCATCTTCTTCCAGGATCGCTGTTTCAGTAAGTCCACTCATGTCTACCATATAAACTGTGTTTCTCACAGTGGCTGAACCAGAGTCACAACGCCTGTGTTAACTACTGCAATCGAAATGCGACTAAGGTGCAGTATGATAAATATTAATAAATAAGCAGTATGTATGATATTGACAGCTGAAATGATATCATAATAACTCACATTTACTTGTAATCTAAATTTACATAAAAAAATTAATGAAGGCAGATTAATGCTAACAATGGATTAATTATGAATATGTTTTCAGCCCACACCAATGTCAAAGTTTCTTCAGGGATACCTCGGTGCAGTCAGCAGTGCAGTTACTATTGCAGTGAGTTCATGCACATACACAAAAAGTATGTAATTGTACAGACTGTAGGTAGTGAGATTTTCTCGTAATAGCTGAATTTTGAATAGTCATAGCAGACTAGCAGAGAACAATACGATATTTCTTTTCTGGTATTATGTTATGCAAGTTTGATTTTAATAAGCAAATTGATAAAGTAAACGGTCACGTTTACTTATGTCTAAATGAGGACATTCCACAGACTTACATTGTTTTTATACACAGCTAGTTATAAAAAATATAACCTAATCCTAACCCACACTCTAACCCTAACCCCAACAGAAAACTTTCTGCATTTTTACAATTTTTACAATTAATGACAATTACATAAGGTCTTGCTTAGATTTGTCAGGTTTTGCTGACTTTTACAGATTTGGCCCCAATATATGGTTAAGTAAACACACACACACACACACACACACACACATAACATCATATGCTGTATTTCAGTTTGCTGAATTGCATATCCCACTAGTCACGCCCCCTGTGTCCTCTAGAGCCAATTAGCTGCCCTGCTGGGTGGCAGTATGATGCCCAGGGGCACGACAAGCAGAACCTAGGTGACGACAACTACAAATGGCCCCATGCTTGTGAGAAATGTGGGAGGGGGGCACTAATTAAAACTACAGACCCTCTGAAGACCCCTGCTGGGAAGGGAAGGGATGTGAATGGGTTAGGTTCTCAGATGTTTGTTAGACAGGAGCAGATAAAAATGACCAGAGACTCACGAGGCAAGATGAGAAACAACTTAGCATAGCCTGTCATGACCTGTCATGAAGCCCACAGGGAATAACATGCCTTTAAGATCACTATGAAAACAAATTGTTTTGTCATCATGTTTTTAACCTAATGTGTTAGATGTGTCAGATTAATGTAAATTCATTTCATTTTTTATTTGGACATGAGTCTATGATTAATTCTTTAGTTTTGTTACATCAGGACTTAATTTTTCAAAGCTCACAAACACCAGCTATCACCCATAATGATTATGCCATTATGTGTATTTTAGGGGTGACAAACTATTGTAAGGTTAAGAGTCAGAATAGACAGAATGGTTCCACATATGTGGTGCAGTGTTTTCTCATTAATATATTTGTATTATTTACCAGTTCATATTGTTATTATTGCTGTGAGTGACTCACACAAACCTCACAGTGGGGAAAATTAACAGGCATAGTCATCCACTGATTCAGTTTAATCCTGAAGCTGCAACATTCTGCATAGTTGAAATAAAAATTATAGTGCATAAAAGATGTGTGCTAATGGGATATAATATGCAAACATCAAATTAAGAGTGTCATGCTAAGATACACTTGAAATTTAGGAATATATCAATGTATAATAAACGTAATATATGTCATAACATAGTAAATGTACTTGGGGGACAATTTTTTATTTGTTTTTATTCAGATCATCCCATTGGTTGGATGGGCTCCTCCACACGCCATATTCAGCCTGTGGGATGTGTGTTTTGACCCCCCTACTTTAAATAAGTCAAAGCTGTAGCACAGATATTAATGTTTTCTATACAGTGTCTGATCATTTAAAGTCAAAACCCGAAACGCATTTTTAAAAAAGTGTATTATGAACTAAACAATGGAATTAAGCAGAATTGTGTGTGTGCGCACTTAGGTGGGGTTGAATATTCTTATTAAGAGAGCTGAGCATTTCAGTCCAACCACAAGACTTCTGGTCCAGCGATTCATCCCCTTTCCTGCTGTTGGTACGTGCATGTATGCGGGAGCTTGTTTATGTGTGTGCCACTGACAAAAGCAAACGTGATTTCTGGCACAAACTGCTTTATCTGTCCTGTCGTCTTTATGACAGAAGTCTTCTATTAATTCCTCATGTGTCATGTGCTCTTGCTAAACTGCTGATTATAAAAGCATACAATGAGCCTGTAATGCATGATATTAATTAATGCGTACAAATCGCACCAGTCTGCTGTCTGAAGGCCCACGTTTTTGCATTTGAAGCGATGCTTAATTTCCAAATTAGCATTTGTTCCATTAAACTTCCATTAAACATCAACCTCATATTTGCTTATTGTTGTGTGTTCACGTGTTGTGTTTTGACTGATCCTGTTGTCAGAGGGGGATGCTGTTGAAATGTTATCTCAGTGTTCCATTAGTGTTGTGAGCCTCAAACAGGTCCAGAGGGGCTGAGAGAGACTGTCCCACAATGCCTTGGGGATAGCTGGCTGTAATTAAATTGTTTTCGTCCCCACACCCCACCCCTTTAATTAAATCAGCAGGTTCCCCCTCACCTCTCTGGGCTGGGGTAACAGGACCTTGTTAGGTCTCGGCTGCCGCTCTCTAATTGGTTAATTAGGCCTAAAGTGCTCTCTGTGTTAGCGCCAGGTTCGCTGTCTCCAGACCGCCATGTTGTTTTTCTGTGTTTAGTTGTAAATGGTAATTAAACTTGGCTAATGGAACACGGTGGAGACAAAGTGTTTAAAATTTTGGCTTTGATTTTATTTGTATTTTCCACTGTCTGTAAGCACCCTCAAAGTGCATATTGGGAGTAAAATGCTAATATTAAATGCTAGTATTAATTTATAACATTTTTCATGTCCGTCCTATGGGCTTCAGAACTTTAATACACAGATCATGTATTTTAATAAAGCTTATCTGATTTTTGGCTTTATGGATGACCTAAAGCATGACCCCCTTGACATAGAAAATGTATTGTGAATTTTTACCTTTCTTTGTTCTCTATGTTTGATTTTGTGTGTGTGTGTGGTTAATTGGCCTGGGTCTGAACCCCTTAGAGGTGAATAGCTATTTACTCAGCCAATTAACTCAGCCCCACAACACTGCAGCACACAGCACTGATAACTCACAACACAAGGCCTGTAAATTAAAAATGCTTCAGGCTCTCTCTTTATTTCTCTCTCACTTCACTCTGTTTTTCTCTCTTACACACACACCCACACCAATCTTACCACATGCCGCACATGATAATGCCAGGAAATAACTCATTATTCTAATTATTTTCCTCTTGTAATTTTCATGTGCACTATAACATGACCATAGCAAACTGTTTGTCTCGTTTGGTATTATATCCAGGTAACCATCTTTTAGGGCAGACAATTTAGATCAAGAATGATCCCCAGTTTTTTTTTAATCCAAAAGCTCATTTACCAGATTATTCTTCTCTATTCTGTTCTGTTTAGCCTTCTAGTATCATCTTGACAGGATGCATTTGAGCTGCATAAATGCCACAAAAATGCGCATTCTCAAAGACTCAACAGAAATGGCATAAATGCATTTACACAGGAATTACAATTGCAGAAATAATAATGAATATGACATGAAATGGTAATTAAAATATAACATTTTAAATAAAATTTAAAATTTGAAGCATAAGAGCTGGCATGTTTTAATATAGCTTTAAAGCTGCAATTAGCAACTTTTGCTTGCCTTTTGCCACCTCTGTTCAAAACATAAAATTTCAAGTTATTTGTGGACTTATTTTCTTAACATAGATGACACGTTTAAATTCTAATCAATTACTGCATAATGCAGCATTGTGTCTTTACACAGACTATGGAGCTGGCACAGAGCCTTCTCAAAGCAGCACTACCTGTGTAAAAACCCTTAGTATACCCTTAGTATTAGTATATACTGTATAGTAATCTTGAAGTTACTAAAGTGCACATATGACCTTACTTCTTTTATTGTTGACACATTGTTTTATTCTTTGTTTTATTCTATTGTTTTCAATGTAAGGAGCAGGAGTCATTCTAATCATGAACACTGGTTGGTGGTGGATCCAGATATGGAAATGTTGGTCATGTTTTGTAATGAAAGTTCTTCTCACTAACAGCAAGCGCCAACATTTGTAATGTTCTGTTGATGCGCCACACTGAGCTGGCAGAGGGCATCAGTGTCCTGGATGACAAAGGCAATGTGGTGGGCACCTCAAAACTGGCTGCTAGGCATGTGAGTAAGCTCTGGTTATACATCCTTTTGCATGTTCAAGGTGAAAGATCACTCTTAGCATACAGCTGTGTTGCACCACTATACCCTTTCAAAATATCTTTTTATTCAGGCTTTGAAAGAGACGGCCCTGACACGTGTTGTGCTGCCCATGCCTATCCTACTGCTGCCACCTATAGTGATGGCCATGCTGGAAAGGTTTGATTTTTTTTAAGTGCTCACTTGAACTTGAACTAGCAGAAAGCTATTTTTACAGGTTATCCAGTAGAGTAGAGGAAAGTTTTGAAGTGGGGGTTGGGCGTGATGATCTGTTTGTGATGTCATGACACAGTGGCTTGTGTGACACAGTGTCAAATATATTATTTAGGTTTTTTCTGATGTTGTTGGGTAACTTTCCAGTACTGCAAAGTATAGCACAACACATAAATGATTTTCCTATGTACTTAAACACTGCAGTCACAAGATCCTTTGTTTAATTTTATTTATAACTGTGCAGCACCCTTAAAGTATGGGGTGTTTTGTATGTCAGTGGATTTATACATCAGACGTCAGAATTTTATCTGTCTCATTGTGTGGGCAGAAACTACCTTTACCTGGTTAAAAATATCATGTACTAAAAGAATGGTGAATAATATCTTATGCTGTTATTGCTAAGTATGCTAAGTAGGAATGTACTTTTAATACCAACCAACAGAAGAACACAATTTAATCAGCTGACTATATTCATTTGAGTGGCTACAGTTCTGACTCCCAGAAATCACACGTCCTCTCAAACTCCTGCTATTAGGAGATCATTTGTAATGATAAATCTAGATGTATTTGTTTGTTTGATATGGTCAGCTGTTTTGTATGGCCTATGTTCTGTCTTGTACGCAGTTGGCCTTTTGTATACATTGGGATTTAAAGGTCCAAGAAGCCACATTGAAAATCTGTAAAAATTTACATAACACCTTTGTACAAAAGGACAGGCTTTATATTGCATTGAAGCACACAGATTGTTTTGTGGAACATTGTCAAATCATGCTGGGATTACAAAGAACATTAGGATTCCACAAATTTGTAGATTCTGTACTAGCTTGAGTGCACACATCCAGTGGCCTGAAAGTGAACATACCAAATACTAGAAAAAAGTAGCTTTCATTCATATTGGTATGCTAATCATTAAAAATATATTAATACAGTTTCACTGGTGGTCTCAGATTTTTGGAATCCAGTATATGTACACAATTGATTCATTAAAAGACTTTATGGCTGATAGACTCTGTGGCAACCTTCTTAAATTCTTCCTACTCTGCAGGTGTGTACGACTGTGTTTGTAGGTGTAGGTGTGTCTGTGTGTTACCTGCAGTACATGGTGAGTTGTACTCTGCTATGCTGCCTGTCAGCTCACCCTCACTGGCTCTCAATGGAGCAAGAGGAGAGGTGCGGGTGGGTCAGTGGTTTCAGGGTGGGGCTGAGTGACAGGGGGATCCTTGATTAATTAGAGCGCTGAGAGGAGTCTGTATGATATATGTGTGCTATTTAAACCCTTCACCTGTTTCTCTGGCTGTGTCCAAAACTGAAGGCAGCTGCCTTGCTTTCTTGCTGCTCATTCAATCACTCTGGCTTAACGGGCAGCATTATTGTATAAAGATAGTGTGTATGGAAACTGCTTTCAGACAGTCTTTCATGGTACCATGATATCAAGTCTAATGATCTAGAACAAACTCAGGTAAGCTTTAAATGTAATAGAGTATTTACTTGTGGGTATTGATGAATAATTGTCCTCTTTAAGCCGCTCCATCAGGTGCTAGCTTTATTATCTTCACCAATCACCAACCCTCATGCAAAGGATTGTGGGATATCATAGACAGTTTGCTGCCTTCAAAAACCCACCAAAACTCAGACATTTTAGCAGGCAGGATATGACACATTTGAGCTTTGAATTCAGTTGTGCCTTTATGTCTGCCTGCCTCTGTATACTGCTACTAAAGTCAGTGTTTTACAGATATTAGACACCGCCTTTTATTACACCTAATACTGTACAGCTCTTC
>JAZGTI010006842.1:0-22693 GCA_036877585.1 Botia kubotai | reverse complement strand
TGCAGGGTTACGTCACCAATCACTTTCATTGTATAAGAAAAAAGCCCTTTAAAAAACCTGAACTGTTTCTTTACATTTTTGTGGCTTCAGAAACCCAATTAGTTTAAAGTCTGTGAGGTTCTTGTGAATTATTAATCAGCAGCTGCTGTGATTACTTTGCTTATTGTAAGGCACCTAGCCGGAAGCACAGAAGGATTCAGGTCCAGAGGCAGAACGTGGGGTTGTTTATCTTTAAATTAGCAAGTAATTATTTGACTCTCGCTCTCTGAGGCTTTGAAAGCAATACATCCTCTGTTAACCTGGACACTGGGGCCCTTTGGAACGTTATTTTGTAATATTAATGCAACGTTCCAAAGAAGGATGTGTGTCATTTCCGCCACTGTGACACTGTTGAAATCATTTATCATTTTTAAACGGGTCGTTGTAAATCAGTCTAACACATGAATATGATTGTGTTTTGTCAGCAGCATGATAGATTTGTGACTAGAGATTTGTCTTTGAATTTACATATGTAGCGGGAAATTAATTAATGAAAACCCTACTAAGATTTCTAAAACACAGACCCACTCTTTCACTCATGAATCGCTTTCTGTGTGTGAAAAATTCGGCACCCTGAAGTCATTGATGACGAATGCTCTATATGGTTTTCTTTCTGATACAAGTTTTTCTCTGTAGTCTGTTCCTTGTTCAAGCTTTTTGCTTTGTTCACGCACATCCGGGCTTTTTGTCTTTTAGTCTGCCACCACCAAGAGCGCCCCACAAACTTTGTGTTCAAACAAGGGGCCCAGTTTGAAACTGTGCTGAAGGCAAAGCAGTCTGGGAATTCCCAGTTTGATACCCTGCGGTTTGAGGAGGGACAATAGATGCTGGCTTCTGAAAGCACGCCGGGCCCACAAATGGGTAAACTCCTTCAAGTGGACTATATCACTAATGTAGGAAACAATGAATGAGGGTGTAGGTGGCTATTTGGACATGGCTCTTAAAAAAAGTAAAATGGGTTTTAAATGTTTTTTCACACTTTGAGGGAAATGTTGTGCTACACATCACACATTTAATGAGAGTTAAAATTGACCTTATAACAAAAATTATTCTATTATTATAATTGTAATTAACATGACCTTATAACTCCTGTTAAATCAGAATCAAAAATAGAGGCGTCGGACTGAAACTGCCTCCACCCGAGTTTGTTTGCGTCTAAGAAGAGCTTTCGTGCATAGGAAATCATAAACATACCTCTTCAAACACACCCCATACCGCTCTGGAATATTAATACACCTTTCTGACGCGTTCTTTTTCATACTAATAATTAATCGTGCACACTCAATCTAATACCAGGCTATCATGCGTGTTCTTATTTAACAGAGCTGACGTGTAATTTAGTCCCCTGCTGTGCGTTGGCTTAAACGTACGTCTGCTTTCTCTCGGTTGGTATTACGGTCCATATGCATCCGGCTCTGAGGCTCTTTTCAGATTCCACGTGACGTAAGCAGTTGTTGAAAGAGTACATTTTTAAATAAATGTCAAATTGCTGTTAAGTTGCTATATTTCTTGGCAGAATTGGGCCTGAAATCAAAGCGACTAACATCAAAGCGTTGTCTGTTTTATATATCTGTTCAAAATAAGGATAGGATTCTCATCAGATGCTTCGAGCTTTGATTTCGTGATTTAATATTCTGTATGTCGAGTTGCTCCATAAAGAGAGTGACACAAACAAACAGATGCAATAAAAGCTTAAACTGATATGCTATCTGATTTGGGTTGCTAAAGGAAGACTTCAGTTCCCGTCTTGACGGTATAAAGTTGGCTTTTCGATTACAAAGTTTAAAGCGGATTTTTTTTCTACTCTTATTTGCAAAACACTTAGACTTAAAGGGATAGTTCAGCCAAAAATGTTTTTGTCCATCATTTACTCCCCCTCGTGTCATTCTAAAAATGACTTATTCTTCCGTGGATGTGGTTTTGTGTTCATACAGTGGAAATCAACAGGTGCCATTGTTGTTGAGTTACATACTTCAAAATGTGTTCCTCAGAAACAAAAACGTCATACAGGTTTGGAGTGACATGAAAGTGAGTCATACAGGTTTGGAATGACATGAGAGTAAACAAACAATGGAAGAATTAATTTTGGGTGAACAGTCTCTTTAGAGGGGTCAATTTGGAGTTATTATTTTCTCCAGGAATTTTAATGGAAGAATAAATGTGAGCATGTATGTGAAGTATTATGCTGGAGAATATCATGCTTTCCAGTAGGATTAATCCACCTGTGTGCTCTGGAGTGCAGGATTTATGCCACCCGTGAGTTATCCTGGATTGATGATGTCACTGCAGCTCAGAATTCAGTCATGATTAATGTGCAGAATCAAGCTTTGCTGAATCAGTAAATCTGAATCAGTGTGAAAACGTTTTGACCTCATTCTGTCTAAGGTGAATCATGACTTGCTTTACCTGATCTGCAGCTTTGTCTTACAGGCCTAGTATTCATTCTTTCCTTTCTAATGCATTTTCTTTAGCCTGCATGAGAGAAATCGAAAGGCAGGAGGAAAGAGCCAATTTCATACTCAGAGCTGTAACTTTTAGCCAAAGAGCTCATTTATTTGGAAGCCTGAAAAATGAGTCCTTGAGCTATGATTGCGGCTGATGAATAGTTATGTCACTATTGTCAGGACACCGTGCTTGTGAGATGGCGCCAGTAGTGGAAAGAAATGGAACTGCAGTTTTATCTATTAAGCCATGTTAGCAGTGGTAAAGTAGATTGAAGAAATGAACGAGCCAATGGTGCCACAGGTGAGGAAGGATATGAGAGTGAGTAAATGAAACCGTTTTTAAATTTTGGGGAGACTGAGTCCTCAGTCGGTGAGCAATGGACCAACAAACTCAATTTTTAAGACATTTGTAGAATGGACGGGCTGAGGACAGGAAATGTAGTGGAAGACAGCTGCTTCTAAAGAACAGAACTGAAAAGGTCACATCCTTTGAGAACAGGAGGAAATCTAGTGAAGTGCCTGCTTGGCAAAAGGTGAACTCTTCAGCTGTTGAGACATGTAAAAAAAGAACTGATATTGCAGGGTAAGGCAAAGAAACCAGTCTTGCGAGAAGGTAACAAACTGAAGTGATTATAGTTTGCCAAACTCCATAAAGCTTTTTGGCTCATAGGCCTTCCAGCATGTCAAAAGTCTTTTACTTACAATGTTAGTCTGGCTACCCCCAAGCCTTCATATACTGTTTGATCCTACAGAGAAGATAAAGGACAAAAAGCAGCCAAAGTCAAAAGAAAAACGGTCAAATTCTGGGAGAAAACTACAACACGGTGTGTTTAAGTGAATCACTTTTTAAGGGGGAACACCAAAAAGTTTCAAAACTAATTGATTAACTTCACAAGCAAATAAATCCTCATTCAAAACCATTTAATGAGTGGGCAGTATATTTATGCTTTGAAAAGTAATACGTGTACCATAGACCTTTTTTGTGTTTGTGTCAAAACCTCCGCAGGTCATAGATCCAGGTCACACATCGGCAGCACTCAATCAAAAAGCCCCACAGGAGAATAATGGAGCTGCAGCGATGCCAACCAAAGGTGACGAGAAGTTTCAACCTTCAGCAGTAGCCACACAAGTGGAATACACCACGTGTGACCTACAGGGTCAGACTGAAAAGGGTGAAATGGCTTTATGACCAGGTAGAATCTTTGAGACAGAGCAGCAGTGCGGCTTGGTAGGTTTTCACAGGAAGTGCGCTGCATATGACCAGTGTTCCGTGGGGATCGAACCTGCAACCTTTGCGCTGCAGACACAATGCTCTACCAACCGAGCTACAGGAGAAATATCGCAAATAAATAACAAAAATAGCAATTCGGTCTTATTAGAGAAAAGATGATAAGACGATCAAGATGCTTGAACTATTGTAACTTGTCAAATCTTACATTTATATTACATTTGTTCATTGAGCAGACACTTCTGTCCATTTAACATTTAGTCATAAGAACCAACAAATCGTCAACTCTTGAGTTCATCCAGATCTACTGATTTAACAGTCTTTTGGTTGTTTTAGTCCCCCACACATTCTGTTTTGGTCTTCACCAGCTCAGTTTGGCTGAACCTCCTCCAGTGTGCCTGGAGAACCCGGAAGTGTCGCCCTGAGCCTTGTGTTTTTGGATGAGGTAAATGTTTGGCAGGCTGGTGAGGGAAGTCACATGTCCTCTTGAGAAATGTCTGTGGTTGATCTGGGTGTTCACGACGATGTCATCTCTTTAAAGATGGTGGCAAAGCTTTACCGTCTTGAATTATTTTAGGAACGATTGATTTTTTTGTGGTGTCCTTCAGTGAACATGGCAGGGAAGCTGCTGACCTTTCATTGTGAGCAAAAGTTCATTAAATTAAGTACCAAAGTGGGCAGACTGCCCATTGCAATCTGCTTATCTCCAGTCAATTCTTATTCTACAATTTTAAAAGGCAGTTTTTGTCACTACCAGCTCTTGAATTGAGTCCCGCTACATACTCAGAGTTTTGTCCTGCCAACACTTGAAACCGTCCTTGGCCAAATTACAATGCAGAGCAGTGGCAAATTAATTCTACCCAAGTGAATAACTGCAGGTTATTGTCCTAAAATGTCCCCTGAGCCTGAAACTTACATTCGCGTTCGGCTGTTGCTCTCGCTTTGGATCGATACGATTCTAAGATACTGTAGCGAATGAGCAATCCTTCTTTTATTGGAAATGGAGAATTTAGTGCTCAGCTGGTGAAACACTCAAGCTGGGAGCTCTGATTTGTCTCAATTAGTCTGACTGAATGTGATTCGCTGTTTTTTTGAGGCAAATGCAGCAGGATTACGCCGACCAAAAGCAGTTTAACGGGCGTCTTGTGTAAAGAAAAGCTACTTTGACTGCAAATGTGTATTTTCTAGGATTAACAGCAGGACAAAGAGTGGTTCCATTGGCTTAACCACAGTCATCCGGTAATCTACATCCAAATGTGAGGGTTATTTTTCCAAGGTTTCAGTCTCTATCTGAGGTTTTATGTGTATTTTCTTTAAGACACTCTTGGCACTCACCATAAAGTTTGGTTAAACATTGTTGCCTCTGCCCGTCTCAAGTTTAAATTATTTCTCCCTCTTGATATATATATAAGCTAGTTGCTAGCAACCCAAGCGGGACAATGAAAACAAAAAACGGTTTAAGAACACAGATTCCTTTGGTTAACTGACGGCAGGAAATTATGAGGCCCATAGAAGCGCACACTCAGCAAGCTTGAGGGATGTCCACGGCTGGCCGACCCCAAGATTTCTTGGATACCCTCCCTTACAGCCAGCGGCTGTTGTTGAAGCAGACTCCAGATTTACGATGCTCAGAGTGCTGTTCTGCTCATTTATCCCAGGATGCTTTGCTCGTTGCCTATGAGTCACTTTGGCGCCACACCACGCATTGTGCCATCCTAACCCCGCCCACTCCTTCAGAAAGACATCAATTCGATTTGTCCATTCACACTGCCAAAATAAATATTCACTCATTTTCACCAGGGTTTAGTAGGCCCCATAGATCTGCTTCGATTGAACTTACATGATTAATTCAGTGTATTAAATATGTTGACAGCTGAGAGGTGCGACTTCCTGAACTGTTCAGTTAGTGAACCAAGCTATTGCCAAGATTCGTCATCATGTGATGTAGAATGGGCTGTTTACGTTCATTACGCAGGGTTATTTTCTAGGTGTCTGTTATGCCTCAGTGAAGCATCGGTACATGCCATCAGAATCCACATTAGTGGGGCTCAAATGTTGGTCCAGGTGGCAACCATTTCCTTTCAATCAAGTTTTTTTTTTAAATACTGGAGCTGAAGGATTTTCATGATGTTTCTTCTGTGCCATTGCAGATAGAACAGTCACTGCTCTTCACAGGTCTTCAGATTATTAAGAGTTACTGTCTTTCTTAGCCAACCAAATTTCTTCAGGAGCGCCTGTTGATTCATTCCCAAACCCAGCTGCTAAGATCTCCTCTGTGTCTCTGGATCTTCTCATTCTGAGATCTTAACTCCTCTGTGTCTCTGGATCTTCTCATTCTGAGATCTTAACTCCTCTGTGTCTCTGAATCTTCTCAATCTGAGATCTTAACTCCTCTGTGTCTCTGGATCTTCTCATTCTGAGATCTTAACTCTTCTGTGTCTCTGGATCTTCTCATTCTGAGATCTTAACTCCTCTGTGTCTCTGAATCTTCTCAATCTGAGATCTTAACTCCTCTGTGTCTCTGGGTCTTCTCATTCTGGGATCTTAACTCCTCTGTGTCTCTGAATCTTCTCAATCTGAGATCTTAACTCCTCTGTGTCTCTGGATCTTCTCATTCTGAGATCTTAACTGCTCTGTGTCTCTGGATCTTCTCATTCTGAGATCTTAACTCCCCTGTGTCTCTGGATCTTCTCATTCTGAGATCTTAACTCTTTTTCTTTGTCTCTGAATCTTTAACACTTTTAATATGTGTATATTTAGTGTGTGTATATTATATAATCATAATATCTATATTTTACACAAATGATTTGTATTAAGCTCATCCTATATGACTACTCACGTGAACAGAAAGCCAATTCAATAGTTAAAAGTTAACTCATTTGTAAGACAATTAATCATCTCTGCCTCATTTTAAATAAAATTACAGCCTATAGTTCTCTCTCCATTTTACTCCCCTTCCACAAAATCTATTTCGTTTCTCTCAATTTTTTTGCCTTGTGCTTTTTCGCTCATTTCGTTTTGGCTTTAGCCCTCTCTCTCCCTTTTTTTCTCTCACACAGTCTCTCTCCCCACACTTGCATGCACACTCACACAAACACACACAGACACACACACAGTCAGTCATGAGGTAATGCAGTGATGTCGAGACCCCTGACGGCCTCTTCCTCCCCCGACCTCTTCCTCTCTTCTTTCAGCTGTCTTTGATGTGCGGCTGCAGTCAAACAGAATGTTAAACTGCTCTGAATGAGCAGACTGAGTGTGTTGCTCTCTTTTAGGTTCTGAACAGCCCTCTATTCACCACACAGAGATACCCAGGAGAGGGCGTCACTTTAACTCCACTGCCTTTTCAATTGTATTCATTTATGTTTTTTTGTTTTCGGAGTGCTGCAGGTTCGAGGGTTTGCCTATGTGAAATGCAAACTCTTCAATGCAAAACCTTACCATGCCAGTTTTGAGTTTCTTCTGTGGAGCGCAAAGATATTTTGCAGACTGTTTTAATTGTAGGCATTAGCAATGAAGCAGCTTTAGTGTAAGTGACATGGTGTGACAATAAGATGTGACAAGTCAAACCTGGTGTACTACATTTATGGTTCAGTTTCAGAGATCGAGGTCTTGAGTTTTAGATCCTTCTAGACATTATCCCTGAATCCTTTCGTTGAATCACTGCAGAAAGTTATACAGGTGTAACATAACATGAGCAGATCAGTTTTGAGTGAATTATACTTTCTTTGTTTCTTAAGAGTTTGGAATAAGCGTGTACACATGCAAATACATTTGTTCTTAGTTGTGTAATGTGTAATGTTTCCTGTAGCTCAGTGGTTAGAGCATGGCGTTAACAACGCCAAGGTCATGGGTTCGATCCCAGGGATTGCACATACTCAATGTATAGTGATCAACGTGTAGTATAACGCAATGTAAGTCGCTTTGGATAAAAGCGTCTGCCAAATGCCTAAATGTAAATGTAATGGCACATGTTCGCTTGTTATTCTTTCTAGAGCTTTAATTTGTGACAGTTTGTTTTTTTTAATTGAAATTCTTTAATAGTTCTTCTTATCCGGTGACGGATAAAAATAAATTCAGACTGCAGTTAGTTATTAGGTTTAGTTTAAAAACAATGTCTTTACATTGTTGCTGTCACAACAGACGAACAGTTTGATCTTAATCATTTATGATCATACTAAACAGCGAAGGCTCTTTTCCCTCTTCTGCGCTCTTTTTATATGCTACTTAAAAAAGAAATGTAATTATGAAGACAGTGATCCAGACTAGATTATTTTAATTAGCATCAACAGTGGAGTTACCTCAATGGCCATTTCCCAGCCTGCTAGTGTTAGCCAAACTGCTATTAACGACCTGTATTTAAACCTTTTCAGCTGCCCACACATACAAACAGCTTCATTAAGGAACTGTGTATACAAATATACACCTTTTTTAATATAGGGGCAGGGAAACAATCATTTATACTCAAACAATTTCACATGACCTTGTTGGATGCACATATGATTTAGTTCATTATTTTTGTCCTGTAGTAAATATGGCAAAGATGTACTATGGCTGTTGTATGTACATACACCTTCTGCGTCCAGTCCTCCCCCTCCCCCGGCGCAACAACTCTGTTGTGTCCTGTGGCCCCAATCCCATCAGCCCAGGGGTTGGTCATGTGACAGCACCAGGCTCTGCCACGGCCTCCCATTTTGTTCCCGCGGGCCCCTCCCACTTCTAGGTCTGCGTATAGCACGGTTTTACAGTGCAATTTACAGAGCAATTTGTCCCGTACCGTCTCAATACTGTATTTCTGCTCCTGACAAAATGTTGCATGTGTGTCTTTATTTTCGTTTCAATCGTTCCGCTCACTGCCTCAACAAACCCCCATCGCCCCGCTGCCGATCGCGACCGTCACCCCCCCGCCTCCCGACACCCAGCCTGTCATTGACAAACTAGCAGAGTACATGGCCAGAAACTGGGTGAAATTCGAGGCCAGGCGATGACGCTGGCGTTCATTTAAGCCATCTTTCAGATGTGACAGTCTCATTGCTGCTATTAGGTAACTGTAATCTGTAATAACTGTAAACCTATTTGTGTATCTGTGTGTCTTCCTGCAGCCCTGGCACCAGTACAACTCTTTTAACGAGTTAAAAAGCACTACTTCATACAGAAAGAAGATCTGAGCATGCATAGGAGGTATTATCAGCTACATCCTTATCTGTTTAATCCATCACCTCATACCTCGTTGCTTTGAAATGCATTGCTAATGGCCAGGGCGGTCAAAGTTATGCTTTAATGGGGTACTTGCATGTTAGTTTTTAAAATGAATCATTTTAAAATGTAAGCATTTAATCACACCATGCATCATACGTAAAGGGATTTTTCTATCATTGTACCAATTCAAGGCCAAATTACTGCAGTCAGCACAGCCTTTGTTTCCAATGCTGATAGATGGATGGATAGATGGATGGATGTATAGATGGATAGATGGACATATAGCTATACAAGTCAGTGCAGTAAGCAGATGAGCACCGTATTGTCCACTTCAGTCATGTAGAAACAGTGAAATGAGATGCAGTCAATCAGTAAACAGTGGAAGTTTGATACAGTCAGTCATATAAAACAGCGGTATATAGCGAATGCGTGGTTTAATTTATAATAATTTCAAAAGTTTAACGTATAAAGAACAGGGGTGTTATACATAAACATGCCGAGAACATGACAAGATACCAGTCAAAGGTCATGATGACCTATACAAAATGCTAATAAGGACAGAAATAAAATAGGCTCGCACTTCCTGTCACGACTTTGCATTTTCTTCAAAATATATTTTGCTGTATTTGTTTATTATTTGTGTTGCGTCTCTAATGGTGTGTGTGATGCTGTAAATCCATTACCGTGAGATGGCTTGTCATTTTTCCTGTCATTACTGAAAATTAACTCGCTGGTCACTCTTAATGGAATGAGAGGCAGGACGGATTTAAGCGTGCAGCTGCGCATTATTAAAAATGAAGAAAATATCAAGAGAGAATTAAATTAAATTCCGCTCGTAAGTGCTCAAAGCACTTCTCCCACGCATGGCTCAGGCTAATGCTGATTTTGTAAACAAACAATACACATAAACCTCGATGCACTAACGTGATGTTTATTGTCAAAGGGGGGCGCGTTAACTTGTCTACCCGTCACTCGGACCCCTAATGGACTCATTCTTAGCTTCAAATTGATGTTGCGTTCACGCTATTTAACGTGGAAATGATCTAAAATGGTGTTATGTTTCCTAAGAGGAAAATTTGGCAGTTTTAGACGTGATTAGAAAGTAAGTGGTCGTAGAGTGAGTTAATGAGAACTGAGTTAGCCGAACCCTTTTATCAATCTGTGTGTGTGTGTGTGTGTGTGTGAGATCACTTTGATTCTACCACACTGAGATCATCGCAGTCCACTGCAGTGACGTTGTGCTCTTCGGTGGTGTGTTTAGGCTGTAAATATGAGAATCAGTGTCTGTGGTTACGTGTGCACTGAACTGCTTTCATCCTGGGCTTAGCGAAGCCCAGATGAAATCAAATCTTTTTCCGGCTCTGTGGTGTGGTCCTCCCTGCGAGCTAGGGTCCTTTGATATCTCTCTGTCTTTTTATAGGGACACTAAGTGCCTCTGCTTTGGGGAAACGCTCGGTCTACGGTTCGAGATGAACACGGTTTTCCTATCAATCTCCTCTAATGCCGCATTACAGTGATGGAATGATCATCGAGTGCACCTAAGAGCCGTCATAAAGTCGAGATTACTAGCGGCAGCTCAGATTTTATTTAAGTCTGGCTTTTGAAATCAAATAAAAAATGATGGAGGAAGGCAATTGTTATTGAGCATAGTTTGTTGTCATTGTTGTCAGTACAATTGAGCAAGGTTTATGTACTGAATATACAAAAGGTTTCAAATACACGCCTAATTTGCATCCTTTTGTTTGCAGTAGCACAACAAAACAGTTGATCAGTCAGTGAGAACTGCATGTGGCACTAGCTGCAAGGAATTCTGGGAAGTTGGTAGACGTCAATAGAAAATATTAAATAACAAACGTACTTCCTGTAGGATTATGACTTCCTTTGTACGGCTGATATGAACCGCTGTATCCGAGGAGATGTTACATCTATACCCTGCAGCGCTCTGAATCTAGAACCTGGAAATAATAGAGAAAGATAGGAAATAAAAATCTCTGGAGTTAAATAAACAGAGGAAGTTGTATAAGTGAGGAAATGCTGTATTGTCATGACTCATGAATGCAACGTGGCTGCTTTTATTTGCTCAGCCTTCCAGGGATATCGTCTCTGGAGAGAGAGCTGAGCTACGGCTTTCAGTCATGTACTCGCTCGCTCGGAACTTTTAGCAGTTTAATCTGTGCAATTTTGAATGTCGTACACCCTTAATTGTGTATCCAGCTGGGCGGCGGTCGTTCCAGCCGCCAGATGTGTCGAACGCTGCCCAGCTTCTCAAAGCTTGGGCTTTGGTTTAGGATGAATAAAATTTACCACACTTTCCGCAGATCGACTGTGTAGAGCACTTTATAGATCCCTTGTGCTTGTGAATAAACTGCTGCTAAGCTTGTCTGAAAGAGCGATTGCGTTTTATATTTGAATTGTTCTTTGAAAACTGTCCGAGAAAGTCTTTGTGCATTCATGGAACATTTCGTTTTCCAGTATGTTTTCCAGTACTTGTTTGGTTAATGGTCAAGTTGTTTCTGTGCTTCCAGCTTCCCCTCTTTGCCATTGGTCAGCAAAACAGTCCCTCCCCAAACGTATGCTATTGGCTGAGACAACAGCGTTGTTGTATTGGGCTGGTCTGGATGCTCAAACAAACAGAGCAATGTTTAGATAGCACAGTGTTTACAATTTATAGATTAATCAACCTATGGAGACAACTAGAAGTAAGCCAAAATAGAAGAAAATATTTTACAATTGAAAGAAGACGCACTTTACCTTTAAGAGTGAGATTGGCAAAAAATAAAAAAAATAAACTTGTCTAGGCACCCACGCTGCTTTTGTCAGGTAAAGTTAGTTTACTGCGCGTCAGCATTTGTACACACTTCATACTCCCATATCCGACTCAGTTTGGGGAACTGTTATTTTTTGTTGTGGGGACAGAAATTTGGAGGTTCAGAGGAAGGACAGAAGAAGCCCCAAGCCTGTGAGAATCAATTCGTTGCTGTTACTGGTGTTCATAAGCCTGAAGGACATCATCCCAGAACCGGTATGCTTAGAGCATCATGCTGCACGATGTGGGTTCATGTGGCTGGTCATATTTCAGTCCCGTTGGCTGCCTCACTAAAACCCATGTCTTACCACACGCCTCAACCCGTGAGGTTTTTATAGAATAGCATAGAGAACGTGACATGCAAAATATTATGCAAATGCAGACTCAGAGGAACCACAACGTGATGTTGTCTCCCCTTTAAAGTAAACAGGAAATGGCGTTCATTTTCTGTTCTACTTCTGTAATGTTTCTGAGATAAACTGAAGAGAACAAACTTGATTTTATCCGTCACGATTTGATTAGACGTTACAGAGGGTCGTTTCTTACCGGAACAGAGTGAAAACAGAACGCGAGTGTCGGTTGCGACCACAGGGTCAGTTTAATCTCATGTTGACGCTAACATGATTTTAGGCAAAATTACAATGTACTGTAGACACTCGCCTCATTTGTCCCTCTTTTCTTACAATTAAAAAGTCTGGAAGTTTCTCTCCTACGTCCCTGCAGCGCGTGATGTTCCTCCTCACTAATTTGGGTTCCTCAGAGAACGCTTAACTTGATCTGCAAACTTCAGCGTTTATGAATTCATCATCTTCAGTCAGGGTTTAAACTTGTGGGATTGGGTTTGTCTTCAAAGCGAGTGACATTTGGTTCAGATTTCTCTCGATCTCAGCAGAGTCTGGCTGCCTTAAGACGGCTATATTTAACCACACGGCTTGTGTTTTCACCCCCTTTATATTATTTTTTGGGAAAAATACGAGGAAACTGCTGTTAAAAGGTTTTACGGGGCAGAATTGAGTCTCTGTGGTTTGTCTTTTACAGGAGACGAGGGTTCAGCCTCTTGAACGATGTTTAAGGTCAAACGAGGAGTCTTTTCTTTCAAAGTTGGCAGGTTCTGAACCTTACACATTCTTGTAATTGTGGCTCAGCCCACACGTAACCTTTTTCCAGCAGCTATCATCAGTTCTAGCACGTATTGTCAATGCTCCTAAATTCTCTTTGAAGAGCACGTGGGGCTGTTCTCTCATTTGGATCCTTTAATATGCGGCAATGGTTGTTCTGGAACACGTTGCCCTGTTTTTGTACTCTTATAAGACTTTTCTCAGAACAGTTTTATACGTCAGTTCCAATAAACTCTGTCTGAGGTAGATGTGCACCGACTATGACGACATAAGCCAAACTGAGTCCGATCAGACTGTCAGATCAATGACACCAAGTCGCTGGGCCCTTTCTTTGCTCCGAAAAGTAAGTTATTAATGGTCTACACTGCAGTGAGCCATGTTCTAATGCAGGTGTGCTCAGTTCCAGCTTCTGAAGAGCTAACTTCTTGCAGAGTGTAGATCCACCAATACAAAAACACACCTGAACCGGCTAATCACACTTCTGGAGTTCATTTGAGACTGAACTCCTCATGAAGGTACAGTAGATGTCCTGCAGCAGGGCTGAGCAGCTCAATGTCCTAATTCGTATTTTTTTTCCTTGTTTTTCAATTGCATATATTGAAACCTCCTTAAAGCAAGATAAATTTACTTGAGGTGCAAGATAATCTGATTTGTTTACACTATTTCTTGAATTAAGTTTACTTAACCCGTAAGCGAGTTGTTTTTTCATCTGGTTCGTAACATAAATCATTTTGGTGCTGGCAAGCCAGCAACAAGACAAGAGGGATACAGTATTGTACGGCAGAGTACAGTAAGAGTACAGTTTTGTGGTTCCTTCTCATCTTTCTGTCTTAGAAGTGGCTCAAGACTCTTGTGAGGTTCAAATAAATAGCAACAGTTCACTTTTTTGTTCTTTTGAAGCTTGAATGAGGTATTTATGTTTGCTCATTTTGGTGGGGTCCTTGTTAATATTTTACTGCTTATTATAATCAAGGCGTTTGGCCGGTCCCTCGACTTCATAAATCATCAATATTGTTTCTGTGTGGCGGCTTTTGAATTTCCTGGGTAAGGCACAAATTCTGCAGCGCTGAGGGTTTGGCACACTGTTACCTCTAAATGAAACGGTCAGCCGTTTAGCTGCTTTAATGAAAAGTGGAAACATTTCTCTCCGGTTCCAAACCTCTAACCGAGCTTTCATGTGGCCTTTTTTCTCCCTGCTTTTTATTACGCGTCATGGAAAGGAAGCGATTTGGTATTTTATTTGTCATAAAAGTGCATGTCCGTGCCACCAAAGATTATATATGTATCTACCTTCCCCCCACACGGACACAACAAACGTCGCAACATGTTATTAAAAATGTGACCAAAATGTTTCCAAATCTTTCTCTTCCCGCAACGATGCGTTTCTAATCTGTACTCTGAGCGGCTATTTTTAAACACTAGAAAAATAGCTGAACGCAGTAGAACGTATATTCTTATAATCGTTGTTTTTTTACTTCGAGAGACATGGAGTCTAATGTTTTCTTCCTGTCTGCTTCTGCCTCTCACAGTGGTACCTCTGCCAAGTTTTTTACATCCTTCTTAAACTTGGTAAATTAAAGCTCTCGTTTTTAGAACTGTTTGTTTTTTAGCCTCCGGCATGTTTTTCTGCATTCTCTTTTATATCCATTAGACGGCCTCAGAAACATGGAGAGAGAGATGGGCATTATGTTTCTGTTCGAGGTGGGAAGAGTCTCGAGCACATACACACGGAGTACAAATACTGCAAATTACGTTAATTACCGAGAATGGCTGTGTTTGGGGTAATCTGAGGAGCGCTGAATATTTTAAGATGATTAGGTTGGAAGACGCAGCTCTTGAAGGTGGTTGAATAAGACGTAGGGCTGTAATCCACTTATGTTTTTTTGGGGGGCAGACAGATGTGTCATACACGTATCAATGACGCTGAGAAATGGCATTAAGAATGCCTGTATCTCAGCTTTGACAGCAGTGCTTAAAGGAATACCTCGCTCAAATTCTGTTAGCAGGCATTTTTATAGCACTAGTTATGAACACATAATGTCTTAGGAACAGAGCATAATATACATAATATAGCAAGTGTTACTGCTACAGTCACGATTCTTGCTTTGAAAATGGAGGGCATGCTGTTGATTTAGCTTACTGTACCAAAGACCTTTTAAGGAAGTCTCCACACTTGGCGGCCATCTTTGCAATGCCTCCAGGCGGCTGTTTCAGTCATACAAGACCAAGCTCTATCTACTTGAATGAGGAAGACAAATATCCCTAAAATCGCTGGCTAAGGTCACAATAAAGTAATATCTTTGCAACCAGCTGGTAAACCTGATATGAACTGTACTATAAATTCTGTTGCTTTCGCTCAAATTGCGCCAAAAAAACTTTTTTCCAGGTTGCTTCAGCTACTGCGTCTGCGAAAAGGTCCTCACAAGCCGCCCCTCCCCTCCCAGAGAATGTTACTTTATAGCGAATGACGATTTATTTATTTTTACAAGTAGGCGGGACTTCCTTCGCCAGAGCGGCCATATTGAGCATTGCACTTTCCCCCATTCATAGTAACAGAACTGTGGCATCTTGTAAATTCTATAATCTTTGACCGTACCTCGTATTGAACCCTCATCGCAGGTGTAGTATCTGCTTCCTGTCAAATCTTAAGTCTTTATTTTGCGTCTCCCACGTTCCTTTAAAAACAGTGTGTAATTACAGCAGCTGGCAGGCCATTAGCAGCCGTACAAAAACTGTTTTTCACTGTTGATTCAGCAGGCATATTTACAAACCTCAGCCTCTAATTAAAGAGCACAAGCTGATTCTGTGTCTTTAAGTGGCTGTGTTTCATCAATTATGCAATGTACCCGTAATTAGAGGCTCTCCAGCAATCCCTGCATATTGTGCTTTATAACATCGTTCATTATATCTGTTTTACTTCCTAAGAAAATGATCCAGTGTGTTGATCCAGTTGGTGATTAATCTTACAATGGGATGAGGATGCGGAGCCGAATTTTGCACTGTTTCTTTAAAGATATGCTATTGTTTCCCCACAGATTAAGTTCTGTGAGCAGCACGTGTGACATTTCTAAAGAAAGCAATTTCGACTTGTGCCCCAGCTTGTGAAAACTGTGATGGAACGGGGCAAGCATTACAGTGGAACACCCATTAAAATACTCTGTGTTTCTACAGTTCAATTTAGTTCACATATGTTTGTATAGCGTGTGTTTCAAAGCAGCTTTACACCAAATGCATGTATTTACGTTAGTCTTTTCAAGAGGCGACATCAAAAGGTGAGGCAGTGTAAATTATAGTATTTACTTTTTAATACATAGTTCTGATTACATGTAGCTAACGGGAGAGTGATGTCACGTATGCAAAGTTCAGTCTTTTCAGTTCTCTGTTTACCCATCTGCATGCTTGTGTGCTAATTTCATAGCCTAGTTAGCTCTGCGGTTACCATCTCAAAAGCCTTTGTTCGAGATTTGTGCCTGAGTCCCTTTGCTCTCTCTGTGGCACCTCAGCACATCTTTAAACAGGTGAACGTTCCAAACAGAGCTTCTCACTTTCTCTCTGTTTTCTCTCACTGTGCGTTCCTCTGGGGAAATGAACCTCAAATACACTCAGCCCTCTAATCTGCTCCCTCACCTCCTCACGTCCGTCCCTTGTTATTCCAATTTGTTTTCTGGCCTCTTTTATCCGCTCGTGTAGACCTCTGCTCTGCTGTGAATGGTAGGCGAGTGATGGGTGGCGGCGAATTCGTAATGATCACCCAGGCGTCCATGGGCCACTGCGCTGATGACTTGATTAGTGGAAATAATTAAACTGCACACGAGGCCTCCAGTAGCTCGTTTACACTGGTTAGTTAAGACAACAAGGCCAGCATTTCTAAATAATGTCACCAGCTCGTACAAAACAGAACATTCCTTTCCTTCGCCTCTCGATTGTCGTCTTTCACTGTCGTCAGTCCACGCTGGTTCCCCGCCACGCGTCTGCTTTTGACTTGAATAAGAAATCTTTTTTGTGAACACTATTTTTGTCGTTACACTTTGTTCTTTTTGCTGCTGGAATCTTTAGAAGGTTCTTTTTCTACGTTATGCTGAGCTGTCAGAACAAAAATGGCGTGTCACGGCTCAGAATGCGTCATTGTTCTATCGACATGTTACTCAAAGAAACCTGACTGCTCTCAGTCAGATTCCAGGTGTTTGAAAGTATTTTTACACTCGCGCAGAACATAGTCTGTACAGTTTGCCGTCAGGTTGGTTTGGTTGGTGTGGAAGAGCAGTAGAACCACACCAGAGATCTCCGTATGAAAATGGGGGTACAGTACAGAATTTGTATGATAAATTTGCCTATTGATGACGCATTGACAGCAATGATGGTATTAGCGCTGAGGAACTAGCATTGATGATGCAGTCAGTGATACTCTTTCAGTTAAAAGTTGCTTAATCCCTCCTGAGCGATATTTACCATCTCACCCTGAATGACAGCATGTTCCACTGCTTACACATGTTTTGCTATTATGAGTCTGCGTTCACGTGTCATGGTCCATCAGCATATGTTTCTTCTGCTGACTTCAGCCATAAACAGGCTTAAAGGATTATCGCCTTTATATGAAAGACATTGTGTGACATCTCTGCAAACGAGAATGTTTCAGGAATATCAAAGCTGGAGAGAACACATCGAGACTTTAGGACAAACTCGTATTTGTTAATGTGCATTTAAAGTGAAAGTGGTGTATTTGTCAGTGTATGGTGACCTGTATTTGACATGTGACCTTTGACCTTTTGACCTTTGCCTTTGACCCATCCAGTGGTGAACGTACACAACTAGAGCAGTGGGCAGCTATCGCTGCAGTGCCCGGGGAGCACCTGGTTTAGGGGCACCGGCGTTGTTTCCTGCCAGCTGTGGGAATGGAACCCACGACCTTTGGTTTACAAGTGAGACTCTAACCATTGGGTCGCGACTGCATTTGATGTTAATGTGCTGATGTAGGCTAACAACAGAGGTTTTATCAGCACAGAACCACAGCACATGTGAGTTTATCTGACTGCACAGGTTGTGCTGTCATTGTGCTGCACAATGTCATTGTGAGAGAGGACTGTGCAATAGAAAGACGGCTTGTCTATTTTTTTATTGTATTATTTCAATGCTCCCAGTTTTTCTCCCTTATCACATTCAGTTTATAAGGCAAGCTCATAACTCAGATAAAATATTTATTTTGCCATAGATTCAGTAGCATCGCGGGAAACGCTGTCAGAGTGTTTTAGTACGGTGTGCCGTTCATATCAGAAAAATGCAGACGTTCAATATCTGTTAACGCATCCGAACATCGTGACAATTCTGTGGTTTAGAGTGTTTGTTTTTATTATTTATATTAAAATTCTTTCCCAAAACTTTCCCATCATTTTTAACACAATGCATTGAGCATTCCCCTCTCCACACAGAGAGGGGAATGCTCTCTATTTCCTTTTGTTATCGAGTGTCTGGTCACAGATCCAATCTCCAGCTTTAATTCCTTCATCACTTCCTTCAACTCTGGGAGAAAGATTCTTAACTGGGTTTAATGTCCCCGAGACCCTTCATCTCACCCGGGCTGCAGCGAGGACCTTCAGACACTTTTAAATAGAGCTGTAAAATATTAAAAACTTCATCAGGAGACACTAAACTTTAGGATGTTTTCCTCTCTCAGTCATCTTGCTGTTTTTAATGTAATTTATACACTTCTGCTGACTCGAACAAAATTATAACATAAAAAGATTTGGTTCACTGTGAGCAAGAATAACACCTCATTAGGGGCTCCAGCCCGCCCCGTGAAGTCTGTCCTTCTGAGATGCTACTGTGTGTTTTTGTTGGCAGGTGGTTGATAAATAAGCGCATCAGCTCTGAATCACAGGCATCGAAGAATCCTGTCACAGGTTTGCGACACTGCAGAATGCTCCTGAGATTACACTCGTCCAACAGCTGCCTAGACCTGAGCGTGACACTACAGATCTGTGATCTTAATAAAGCTCGATTTGAACACGCAACACACAGAAACAATAAAACCATCCGTTTTTATTCCGTCTCTTATTCGTTTAGAAGTATAGCTGCTAGAACTGATCGCTAAAAACGCTAGCACTGACAACAAATTTTGTTAGCGATTAATTACGGGTTTGGGCTACTTTGCATTCGTAATAAAACAACGTTTTGCGTACCTTAATACCAGTATGGGTTGCAGGTTATTATATTGCATTTTACATTTAACCTTTTTAAAAAAGGGCCTGAGTGAGCTGCTGCAGATTAAAGTTTTACGCTGTAAATCGCAAGTTATATAACGCATCATTGCACTTTATGTTAAATGCTTCGAAGAAGGTCATACGCATATAGTTTAATGTGGGCGGGTTATCATTTCTGGCACTATGCATGTGCTGTTTCAGTATTTCGCCCAGAGCAACATTTTACTGTTTTACATTATTTTGCTAATTTTGTTTTTATATACTTGTGTCATTTGCTGTAGTTTATATACTTGGCATTTTCGTTTGGCAAAACAGCTAACAGCAAGTGAACGCTGGAATGTCAGAGAAGAGAAATGGGTTTTGATGAAAGTTTTTGTTGTTGTACATTAAATGCTGGTTTTAATCTCGAACTCAAGAAATGATATTTTAGTATAAACAGTAAATTTAATGAGATTGATGAAAAATGAAAAGTCCTCAGGAAACAAGATTGTGTGTGTGTGTCAGTCTGTTACATTAGTTTAGTTTTATAATTTCATAAGTTAACTTATAGTATTTAACAGTTTATAGTTAATTTCTGCCCACGTTACATATTATTAAAATGAGAACATAATATTCACAAATAAAGGAGAACATTAAACATTTCACAAGATTTTTCTCTTGATCTTTTAGTCCGTTCTTTAATAAAGTCTATTTAACTGTTTGTATTTCATTTCAATATTTCTCATCTTTTCTGTACTGATCTGTGAACAGTATATAGCTCAGAATAACTGCATGTGTGGTACAACGAGTACAAATCTCCTAAAATACAGACAAGCACTTGAGAAACCCTCCTGCGTCTTGAAAGTGAGATCGTTCTCTCAACTGAGATCTTAAAAGTTCATCTTTAACCTGTTTCAGCCGAGTGAAATAAGTTTCAGCTGATCTCTTCCTTCTGCTCTCCCAGGATTTCCTGGTTTACAGCAGCGGGGGGACAGTGTGTTCAGCTACTCCTCTGACAAGCAGCTGATGAGGGCAAGCTCATTAAAGGTGAGGCAGCTCCACGCACTGTAATGGAGATACCCCCCACCGCTCGAACCCGAAACATTCGTGTCAGCCATGCTGACATTTCAGAACGTTCTTACACACACACACACACACACACACACACACACACACACACACACACAAGTGTAATGACACTGGCCTGTTTCTCTCTGTTCTTTAGCTCTGACAGAGGTTGTGGTCACACAGTGTGTGATTTTCATACCTTTCCTTTTGCTTTAGGGTAGAAAACTTCACATTTTGTGTCCATTTAGATGTCCATTAGTTTCTTTTAAAAGTTGGGTGCACACGTTTACCATCATCTGCTGAACTAGGTAAATTTGTGCCGCCATTTTTGTAAGTGTATTTGAAGGTATTGTGAATTTAGGTATCATGAATTTTTGAAGTAATGTTATATCAATAATAATAAAGTTTTACAAGGGAAAATGAGGTGGATTTGCACAGTAACCACTACACACAGATCAGATGTGATGTTAGGAAGTATTCCATCATTTTGTAAAACATGTTTGTGATACACAAGGTTTTAAGAAGTTTCAGACAGAACAACATATTTTTAACACTAATGAATTCTTGAACCCCAGTTTTGTTTTTTTCACGCATGGTCATCACATAGTGTTTCAAATCATTGTGATCTGTGTTCCACAAGTTTGAGAGACACTTCAGTCTGTTACTATTGAAGTTATATGTGATGTTTACCAATGCACGAATAAATTGAAAATTAAATGCTGATTGCTAATCACATTTTAATGCACAGTGAACACTGGAAGAAAACACAGACTTGCCTTTGGCCCTAAGTCTGCGTAATGAAACCCAATGGATTTTAGTTTGATTTTGGTTTCTTCCCTAATTATACCCATAAAATTGAATGTTTGCAAATAATTCTGTCTGTTCCTGAAAGGGTTAATTTCTGTTGCTGTGCTTTAACTGTGTCAAAAATGAAGAGTGGCCAGCATCTTTTGTACCCGTGTGTCACTGCTGAGGTTAATTCTAATGAGCTGTTGCGCTTGACAGTAATGATCGTTTCTTTGACCGCACTGACAGTCGCCACAGAGCAAATTTGTGCTAGGTGACAGAGGCTAACGACAATTGCTAAATAAAGCCTTGTAACACTTGTCTATTATCGACCATTTCCCAGCATCCCTTGCGCCAATCTGCTTAGCAATAAAGTCAAAAGGAAATGACATGCTGCCCCAGGAGAAGAACGTGTGTGGTTGAATGACGACTCAGATGACGACAGGATGAAGGGAGTGGCAAGAGGGGGTGGAGCTGGCGACGGGATTGGTTGAGGCGGCCAGAGACCTTCCTTCACCTCCATCGTCTGAGGAAAAGAAATCAACACTTGCTCAGGAAGAGCTAGAGGCCAAACAAGGTACTTCAAGATTTTTCACTAGAGGTTTTACAGGCACTGTACCCTGTTCTGGACCATTGCCCATCGTTTTAAATGCATCAGCACTTCAAATCACCGCCTAGAGAGCACAGAAGCGAAGTTTCACGAGCGGTTCCTAATTATAACGATTCTTCAGTGACTGTTTTCAAGGCTAAACTTTGTAAATTGACTGAAAAATACTTTGTTAGGAAAAAAGATGAGTCGGTTTGTGGAGTTTTACGAGAAATAACCTGTGATGGATTCCTTTGCTATAATTGTTCCACTGGCCGTCGGCCTGGATTTCAGACATATTTTGCAGTAATAAGATAAGAAATATTAAGAAAGAAACTGCAGTTTATCATGATCACATGATCTCCGCTCTTTTAACGCTTCCTGATGGTTCTTTTGACCCTCAGAGACTTTTATAATATTGAGGTGATCTGATGGCTGTCACATCACAGTGACTGGCAGTGTATTAAATGACTCGGTGGGGTTCGGGCCCGTAATGTAATACATCTGTCTGTTTGGACCATCCTCATGAGAGGCAATAACTGTCCCCCGTAATTAAGAGAGAGTGTTTCACAGTGTTGGGATGAGAAGGACAGCTCTTAATCAAAGAGAGCCACACTGTCTACAGGAAATGAATGCTGCAGGGTGGGTGCGTGTGTATGCAGGCGCCGTGTGTTTGCGTCCGAACACCGAATCAACTTCCAATGTTTTGTCTTGTGTTGTTTTTGTTCCGTTTTAACACTTAAGATTTTTTATGGGACAGTACTTGAGAATCAATGTTTTTAAGGTCTTAAAAAATGTGGCATACAGTGATTCATATATTGTACTTTTCATATTGTTTTGCATTTTGTTTTCATATTATAAAGAAATATTTATTTACCCTCACCCATGTCACTGTATGAGACTGAAGCTCAGCCCGAGTACAGTACAGTAATACTCCTGAAACACAGCAGAGGTAATTACAGTAATAACAACAGATGGCCAGTTAAAGTTTACTGCGCAGGCAAGTGAGATAAACAGCACTGCTGAACTGAAGGCCTCACTCAGCGGCAAACTAGCTTAGATTGCATGACTATCGATCCGTCCGGGGGAACATAATCTGTATTGATGGGCTGTTAAATGATCACAGATGCACTTTGTGATTACAAGAGCCCAGATTCAGAAAACACTCCCTCTGTTTCCATGTGTCCTACAATATTTACTGAATAGTGTGGAAACGTGTGTGTGTGTGTATGTGTGATGAGTT
>JAZGTI010006841.1:0-22695 GCA_036877585.1 Botia kubotai | reverse complement strand
TGTAGCTCATTCTATTTCCTAGAATGTCATGCGAACAGGTCAAGACAACAGGTGATGCGCACACTGCAAAATATCTTTAAACATGCTAATAGATACATAACATGGTCAACTTACACACAGCTAAGGCATTCCTAAGATTGCTAAATAAGGTTCTACACTGCAAAACTAAAATTTTCCTCTACAATACGTAGGTAAGATGCCCCAATGCGAAAACATAACACTGCTGAATGCATAGAGCTTTCCTTGCAAAAACAGTTTACCTGCGGTTCCCCTGATGTTTGCCACAGGGATTTGATGGATTAGTATATTTTGCAATTCGTGAAGTTTTATAGTAACCTTTATTTTTAATTTTTCAAACATTCTTGTGATGATGTACCAGTGGGTTAAAAGAAACATAAACATTGGTAGGCTTATTTCTCCTGTAGCACTTTTGGAGGTCTTAAGACTGGTTGAAACAGGTTCTGTGACTTCTTAAGAAGCATGCCCTGCACTGTATGTGTGTCAGGGGAGTTTGATGTGGGTTATTAGGGAAAACTGACACTTAAATATAAAAAAACATAGTTGCTTGCTTTATATGTGGAAGATAAAACTAGAAGAACAAGCAACAACATGCCTAAAAATCTACAACCAGTGTACTTATCTCTTGACTACCTCACAAATTTGCCAAATAAACACATGAATGGAGGGTTAGTGATGTGATTGCGATTTTCAGCTCCTGAAGTTCTGGCACAGAAGCCATACAGCAAAGCAGTGGATTGCTGGTCCATCGGGGTCATCGCATACATCCTGTAAGTGCATGAAGTTTATGCGTAAACCTCTTTATATTCTTATCCACTGTGTCCTAATTGATCATCTGCCTGTCTGCTCACAGTTTATGTGGATATCCGCCATTTTACGATGAGAATGATGCCAAACTCTTTGAGCAGATTCTGAAGGCGGAGTATGAGTTTGATTCGCCATACTGGGATGATATCTCTGATTCAGGTGAATCACACAATTTTAAATTAATATTCCAGCTTGATTTTTTATTACTTACAAAAGTCGCAGTCACCTTTAAAAATGTCTGACTCATATTGCATGACATAACAAAATATCAGACCAAGTGGTATTTGCAAACAAATACTGCAGGAGTTTTCTTTAGAAATGACTTAAGCTGTTTTTGTAGCTTTTGGTTTAACAACCAAATGTTAAAATAAATACCACTTTTGTTATTTTGTTATATAATACAAAACACATTCATACACTCACAATGTGTCCGTACACTTTTTGGGCAGCTGCATATTTGGATAGTAATATTAAATGTATTATGTAATGATGAATCGCAAATCAGATCAAATTGAAGCCATGTTATTTTTTCATTCTTTCTGTAACTCTCTATTAAAGTGTTGCTTTGTTTCTCAGTGACACTATGGAAAGTTATGTCATGCTTAACAGTGTTTCTCTTCTCAGCCAAAGACTTCATCGTGCATTTAATGGAAAAAGATCCCGCTCTGCGTTACACGTGTGAACAGGCTCTACAGCACCCATGGTATGAATTCAGACACAAACACAAACTAATTCTTCACAATTATACTGTAACTCTTACATATAGCATTTTTACACCATAGAATACGTCCATTTATTGCTGTGTTCATTACAGATACCAGATGTTGTGGTTTTACTACTTTAAAAGGAAATCAGACATTGTGTCACAAACTTTTCAAACATCTGTCAGGATCACAGAAGCAGGAACACAGCAAATTTCAAAGCTCCAGATTATCTTGCGTTTAAAGCTTCCTCTATACAGAACTATACTGTTATCACTTTAAATTTAAATTTGAACTTTCCTCATAATCTTGCCATCTGGTTGAACATGTGCACAAGATTTAGAAGCTACAGCGCAGGATGTTCAGTGAGCAATGACTGAATCCTGATGATTTCCTTTTATGGCACTTTGTTGTTGAAAATCTTCAATTTTGGGTGAACCGTCTTTGAATTGGCTAATCAGAATTCTGTTTTGTGCCTTAGGATCGCTGGAGACACAGCATTGGACAAGAACATCCATGAATCAGTCAGCGCCCAGATCAAGAAGAACTTTGCCAAAAGCAAATGGAAGGTAAATTGTTGCATGAGGTCACATTAATGAAAGGATTACCTCTAGGAAAGTTGATGTTTTCTGCATTTAATTGCTCTGTTTCAAAACCATTAAAGCTGCCTTTGTCAAATGTTACCTCATGTTAATGGCTTTTATCTCTTTCTCTCGTACACAGCAAGCATTCAACGCCACAGCAGTAGTTCGTCACATGCGCAGGTTGCAGCTGGGAACCAGTCAGGAGGGTCAGATGCAGTCCACTCTGCCTAGCCCCTGCCACACCCAACTTCTGCTGCCAGAAGGAGATGAGGAAGAGAGCTGTTAGTCTTTAAATGTTTCATATTTATTTTTGCCCTTGTTTTGTTGTATACCATTTCAGCCAGACATATGCTGTGCTAGAATCCCTATTATTTATCTGTCAAGAGGTAAACATAATTTTCACCCTATCCAAAGTTTCTCCCTAAATTGTCTTTATATAATATTTTTGTGAGAAAAAATACTCATTACAGTAGTACACTGTCATATTCCAATACTGATTATTTGGTAAAGAAAGATGCTTATTGTCAGTAAACTAAAAAGCTTTTTCCTTTTTTGGTGAAAACTTTTTGACAGATTTTGTAAAAGGAACTCCCCAATATTCTCTGTCTCTCTTGCTCGCCCTCTCGCTCTCTCTCTCTTTCTCTCTCTTTCTCTCTCTCTCAGCACTGCGGAGGGAAAATAATGTCAGTTCTGAGGGTGTCAGCAAGGGGAGCGACGTACAGAACTGCACCTACCACGTCCATCCCACTAGTCGGGTCTGAGTGTCAATCGTCCTGCAGTAACCAATGACTGACTGTCCTGTTTTTCCGCTGGAGTCCTGCCACACCCCCAGTCTGGATAGGAATACTGCGTAGCTCCAGCATCCTGCCACTGGGAGGCGTTGCAGTGTTAAGATCCCAGGTGGGAATGGGGTCACTACTATTCCAATAGAGAGATTCTGTTTAATGAGAGGAGCGTTCTTAAAGAAGAGGGATAAGAACACTGCCACTGGTGCATTATGGGTAATATATGCTATTGTGGGAGCTGGAAAGAAATTAGACAGTGTTTTAACTCAGATTTTGAAACAACATTCTATTTTCATGCTTTTATTTCCTGAACTAAAACTAAGAAGAGAACTAAGATTGTGTACTTTTAAATGCACATATTGAATGTTAAATATCTTTTCTTTCAGTTATGATTCTAAACTGTCTTGCCAGATCTCAATCAACTCACTCTCCCCTAAAAACCGCTAATTAAATATAATTTATATTTTATTTTGGTTTATTTACAATAGATCACATCACTTCTTTCTCACATCAGTTGTTTTAATGTGGTGCCTTCATGGATTCAGTATCAGTGTTTTACTTTTGTTTTCAGTTGTTCACAAAATGTTTTGCTTTAGTCTTCAGTTGAGAATGTTGGAAAGTATATATGTTAAAACACACTTGTTTACTGTCAAATTCACCTACATGTCATATACAGCTCAACTAAGCTATGCACTGTCTGTGGACACTTTGTAAATGGTCTAATGTGCTGCTGTCTTTGTAAATACTGCAAAGTTATTGTTTGTCTTAATATTTTGTAACCCCTTTCTATTACAACATAAAAAGTACTCAGGGGAGGTATAGAATCATAGAATTTTGATATATTAAATGGTTATTTTCATGGAAAAAGCTACAGGAAAACACAATACACGTCACTACACGACTAAGACCCAAAGTATATATTTAATATTCTGGACTTTGAAACCTTTAGAACTTGACCTCCATTGAAGAATATGAATATGTGACACAAAGTTTTATGGTTTTGTTTGTTTTCATTTACTGCCGAACAAACATTGGTTATTGTTTAAAGAAAATATATTAGACAGAAAAAAATTTAATTGTTAAGTAATAGGACATGTGAGAGTTTCTGACATGCGTGTTGAAAGACAGTGTGCTTTCTGTAAGTGTCGTTATAATGCATTAGGAATCATAAACAAATTTATGGTACTTTATGGTACTCATTAAGACTTGCCATTGTTGTTTATTTGCTTTTTTGTGTTCTTTTAAAAATGTTTTGATGCTGTTAATCATGTTGTTGGAACTGAAATGATACTGAAGGAACTAAAGTTTGGTATTGTAACTGTCACAAAAGTTCACACAAGCATTATGTCAGTCTCACATATTTGAATACAGATTTGTTAGAAATGTCATTCATTCATAACATAGTTCGAAACGGTAATGGAACATTCTCCCGTACAATGCAGACAGGTTCATCTGTTTATTCTGATGCAAACTGGGTCTCGAACACACAGAGATCCTTATACTAAAAAACAGAAACTGGGTTTTGTGAACATAAAAGCCTTTTTATTAAAGCAAGTTATGGTTGTTTCTTTTGCTTTAAATCTAGCTTATTATCAGTATCTGTTTTGAAAAAAAAATTATGTGGTGAAGGCTAAAATTAAGGAGTTTTAAAAACTTTGAAACAAGTACAGAACATATTCTCAGAGTTAAGTGTGACTATGCCTGTAGTGTTGCTTGTACTTGACTTCCTGTATTGATCAGGATGCCATTGTGGGTTGATGGGCCAGAGAATAAATTCAGTTCAGTGGAGTTGTTCCTATGTGTACCTTTAAATACTTTTAAGTTTTTATATGTATTTTCAAAAATACATATAATCATACTCTGCAGAAATGCAAAGATGATATGTACATTCATGTGTTTTAAAGTGATACTGTATGCTGATTGTAGTTGCAATGCAGTGAAAAAGAGGACTTGCAGTCCATTTATTTGTTAATACTCTTACAGTCAGACTGAAACATATACAGTCGTGGCCAAAAATATTGGCACCCTTGCAATTCTATCAGAAAATGCAACACTTCTCTCAGAAAATTGTTCCACTTGCAAATGTTTCGGTATTCACGTGCTTATTGTTTTTGTTTGCACTGAAACAACACAAAAAGCAGAGAAGAAAAGTCAAAATTCATAAAATTTTATATGAAAAAGATATATATATATATATATATATATTCAGGGGTGAAATGTTTTAATTGTGACAACTTAGTCCTGTCTTTCTCTTGATTCAAAATTGCATTTAGGTTGGCAAAATAAAGCTTAGTACAAACTGCTACCCATGTTCACAAATTAAAACTAATTCTGCTGTTTAAAACTGTTAAATATAGCTGGTTGAGTACTGTATGTTGCTGTATTTCGGCATGGTGTGATTTATGTGTATATAGATACAGTATAAAAAGATTATTGTAAATACACAGATATACATTTACTTACAATAATGTTGTTGTCAAATGTAAAATTGAGAAAAATTTTTTTTTACTAGCTATGTTTAAGATTCTGTGCAAATCTTAAATAGTTGTAATCAAACCTTTTTTTTTTTTTTTACATATGCCACTATGTAACCCTCTATAAAATGAAACAGAATATGGTTATACTGTACATCTGCAGTAAACTGCACATTTTGACAAAAGTCATACAGGTATTCCATGCAAGCAGAAGATTTGCATACTACGCATTGTAAACTTCATACTGCAGAAATGGTAGTATGTCATTCCAAACATGGCTATTTGGTCTATCCCTGTTCTCCTTTACCTAGGTATAGGGTTGATAGCTACCTCTTAATCTCATAACCTCAACCACAAAAGATGTGGTTAGCATTTGTTTTAATTTGGACACAGTGTATTTTTGAGAGTTTGAACATGGTGTGAGCTCCAACCTTCCCAACATAAAACAACTCAGGACAGCAAAAATATCAGACTTAGATTTTGTGTACGAAAAAGTGTCCTACTCAAGTACATTTACAAACCTGACCAGTATAATTGGCCTTGGTAATAATTAATATGCAAAGTAAAGTTTAAGGGCTTGACTTCTTAAAACTAACGTCTTGCCAATTTTAGCTTATTAGAATAAACTAAGACTTATTTGTTTCTATTTCTAAACATTTCTAAACTCATCTAGCAAACGATTTCTAAACCAAAATTAATTGTTTAAAATTTCCCTTCAGGTTGTCTTTGTTTTGATTTTGGCAAAATATTGACAGTATGTTGTATATGTAAAGGCATAGAAATATACTATGTTTAGCCTTTTTGTAACATGTAAAAGCTGTTATGAGCCTTTAATTGTATGGATGCAATGCATCATAGGTATTTACTGGATATTATTTGTAATAAAGTACTGCTCGATATTGATGCCAATGATTTGTATTTTTAAAACATAACTGTAAAGTGCATTAAACTTTCCTTGTCTATGCACTACGTTTCTGTATTCTGTCTTGTGTTGAAGGAGAGAAAGAGAGAGAGAGAAGTAGAGGGATGTGGTTTAAGTGAATAATAGCAGGTTTATGGTGTAATGGTCAGCTATGTTCTTGGAGAACAGTGTTTTGGGATAAGTATCGGATAAGTATTTCCTGTATTTCACAGTATAACCTAAATTCCTTGGAATTCTTGGCCTGTAAGATGCCAAAAAGTGTTTGGACACTTCAAGCCACGCAAATGTATGAATGTCATTGATAAATAACCAAGAAGCATTGTTTTGAAAATAATATATATGGTGCAATATATATAATATAAATGCAGCTAAAACAGTATTTAGGCACTTCCTGGTTGTCAAATGTTAATGGAAATAATTAATTATCATGATTAACTAAACCTGTTGTTACTCTGCTAGGAAAACTGACTTCATGCATCACTAAAAGTCACCTGGAGACCTTCATCTGATTAAAAGTAATTGCAATGGCTTGAGCTGCTCAATTTAACAAGAATCCAAAATAACTTTCAAATCAGATTGCAGAACTCCAGCTGATCTCATAATATGTGTGGTTGCAGCATGCAGTGAGTTCACAGCCCCACACCAGCGATGTTGCTCTATTTAACGCCTGTCAACACCTGAAGTTTGAGGGTGACAAATACTTTTCTACCTCATTTCTTCCAATTTACTCAGTGCCCGCTTGGTCCAGTTCCCAAAAGGCTGCAACCCATGTTTTCTGACATTTGTTTGAGACCAGAACTCTGCATAATCGCTTATCAAGAAGAGAGAGCTCCACTTTATCTGAATGGAAACCTTGTTATGGTTGTATTACATTACAAGTATTTTCAAGAGCTCCGTTCATTTCTTCCTCAGTTTTGATGCTCTATGAGCTCCATCTTGTGTGTTCTGTCAGATTGCAGGATCTTTCCCATGTCATCACTGTTGTTATCTTTACCAAACAACGATGTTCATCAAAACAATTGTTCTACTCTGTCTTCCTTATGCATTTATCCATTTCTCTTGTGTAACATATTTCTTTTTAATCAGTGAAGTCTCGGTTTCCTGGTACACCAGACCATTTAATTCTTCTGTGATGCAGAATGACCCAACTGAGAAAAGTAGATGAGAAAATATCTTTGGTTGTGAGACTTTCATTTCTCCAACCTCCGCTACACAGTGGCACTGAGTCATTGGCAAGTCTGAGAGAAATTATGACCAGTGTGGAAAGTCTTCCATCTTCAGTCTTCTTTCATTCTCTGTTGATCTTTCAGCATGAAAGAACACTATTATAGGAATAGTTCACCCAAAAATTAAAATTATGTCATCATTTACTTGCTTTCATGTCATTCCAATCCAGTATTACTTTCTTCTTCTATAGAACAGAAGAGATGTTAAGTAGAATATACTGTAGATTGTTATATGACAGTGAATTGTAGATGTAGATGTAGAGCTTCAAAAATGACAAAAAGAAATTAAAGTGACATTTTGTCAGGTATCGTAACCTAACTATACCCAAAATGCTGTGGGCAGCACTGCTCCACCTGTGGAGCAATCAGGGGTTAGCTACCTTGCACAAGGGCACTTTAGTTGCTACCTTTTTTATGTGAGAAACATTCATCATAAAGAATGAGTAGGTGAGTCCAAACCTTTAACTACCCATTTGTGACAGGCTGCACCACAATACTTTAAAAGTATCTGACCTTCAACCTTTGACCTCTTTGACATCTGAAATGGACCAGGAATCCCAGACTGTCAATCTATTGAGATTAAAGGGTTAGAAGATTTAACTGACAGCACAGATGACAGCTCTCTCACAAGAGTGAGAAAATATCAGTGACTGACCACTATTTTGCACTATGTGGCATCTGCCACTGGTTACTGCAGATGGTTTAGGTAAAAAATATAGCATGGCTTTTTGATTAAGTAATGCCTTAACCATTAAGTAAGGCCTAACCATCAGAACAACTAGTAATCACCTATCATTACCCCAGAGACCACCCTAAACCCTTATAGCAACATCCAAGCAACCATTTGAAATACCTTAGTAGGTGTCCAGCAACCACCTAATGCGCATTGTAGTAACTGCCTGGCAATTCCCTGAGAACCTGTGTAACCACCTACAGTATAACAGAGATCTAGTAATCATTTAGAAATGATTAATGTTTTATTTATAGTGCTGTAATCAGATATATGTTTGTTTATAATTATATTTATATACAGGTGTTCAGCTACACAATGAAGTGTGTGTATGTGGATCTGTCTGGATTCTTTCCATGATCTTCTGTCCTCACAGTGGGTATTATAGTGTCTCATACAGACCTATTAGAAACCAGAATGTGGTGAACGTTTGCAGAGTTAATAAACACACACACATTCTTACCTTTCAACAGCAGGACATTGTGTGTGTGTCAGTCATCAGGAGTCTGTAGGTTTAAAACATCTATCAGCAGAGAGGTGAAAGCAGTCTAACAGAGACCAGTGACCTCAGTCAGGAGGTCACATCTTACATGAGACCAGAACTTCAGTGAGACTTTATTACTGTGTTTCTATTCCCATAAAAAAGGACAGTGCGACTGCCGAAAGAGGTTTGGAGCTCAGTAGAAGAAATTACTTGTTAATTACCAATGGTGTCTTGTTTTATAAAAAATGTAAAACAACGCAAATAAACATTAAATTTAAGTTTGAGTTAGTAAACTGGAATCTATTGATGTGTTTGACTGTTTTGTACCATTGGAATCCTATTATATGTAGTAGCATTGGAAGTTAATATTAAAGCATAGAGCATGTGAAAGTGTCTTTAATTCAATGCAGAAATCACACATATTCAGTTACTATGAAATATTCAGAAATAATTGTTATTATGAAGAGAAAAACTCAAAACAGTCAGGATTGTTGTTGTGTAGAAACTGTAGTCAGAATTTCCGCCCATCCTGAAGTAAGTTACAGTCTACTTCACTTCGAACAAAGTATGCTTTCAAAATATCCTGTTTTTCTGCCACTAAGAACTTCAAGCAAAGCATCTTCACTTTTGGACATCCACCAGCTAGTTCTTCAATAAAAGCACTCATTGTCTGTTAACATTTCCATTCATCTCGATGGCAGTTGCCTGGATGTCCACAGGCCCCCCCAGAAATACATGATTTAAAATCTTCCATCTTTGCCCAAAACTTTATATTAAACATGGCTGAAGGACAGGTTGAGACATTCTAGTCATCTCCTAAATGAAATAATGCTAATCTTTTTAACAGGATTATCTGTCTTTCTGTTCCATCTTTTCATTCTTGTCTTTTATTTGTTTCTGTTTGGAGGCTTTTGTGCGACCTAGATACTTGTTTGTGGTGTGTGCTGTGTATATTGGATAAAGAGCAGGAACTTTTCCCCTTCTGTGTTTTTTTGGATGTCTGCGGAACCATGAATTTGAGTTTTATTATGCACAGATTATTCAACAGCTTGGGTCTGTCTGCATGGTGTACACTAATGGAAAAGACTAATGGGAAAGACCAGTATAACTGCTCACCAGCATTATGTTGTGTTTTAGATGCCAGTGATGGTGAAATTATGAATGAATGGCTTTTCACACTCCTGATTCCTATCTCCACTTTTTGTTCCAGAGTGCTTTTCCTAAACAATAGATTAAAGGATATTTCTGAGGGAATGTGGTTCCAGAGCACCCTAAAGTCATAATAAAATGGCACAATCTACACAGGCCACAAGAAGAATCTACCATCGACTGAACATATATTTGATAAAGCAGCCAAAGCCACAGAGACACAAATGTATAGATTGCAGCTCAATTAGGAGTTCTGCTTTTTCTTATGAGCTAATATCATGGTGGAACTGAATATGTATGTGTATAATCACTGCCGATTAAATAGACTACTTCTAAATTAAACTATAGTAAAGATACTATTTTTAAATTTGTCAGGACCACTTACAGCTATTAAAGCTAAATACAACAAATACAATTATAAAACTATCCCGTAGGGATTTTCAAATTAATCTGTGAATCATTTTGAACTGGGTCACTGAAATGAACTTCTTGAACAAAAAACCCATCCAATCTCCAATTCTGTTTGTCTTCTGCTGGATCACAGGAGTACTGGAGTCTATCCCAGCCTTAACAAACAATTCAGTAAAATCAGTTAGACTTCCCAACAACATTTGAAAGACAAACTAATAGAGTGTGGTTAAGTATTGCTTTAAGTATTAAGAATTCCCCTTGATCCCCTAGTGCCTTTGGACTATCTGATTGAGGCAATTAAAATAAGATGTTGCAATGCTTCAAAGTTACATTAGTGCGACTACATCCACTATTTAATTTATTATATTACTCATATAAAGTTATATAAAGGACACACATAAAACAAATTTCATTGTTCCCTGAGAAAGATTTAGACTTTAACCCAATCCTAAACTCTTAACACTTTTAACCCAATCCCAAACTCTTTCTCACTCTTCAGAACACAAATTAAGATGCCTTAATCAAAAATTACATTTTTAATAAAATCTGACAGCTTTTTGACCCCCTCAAAAAAACAGACAGCGACGCAAATACCACTGTCAGAGCCCAGAAAGGTGATAAAGATTGTTTATCTAATTGTTAAAATAGTCCATGTGACCAAAGTGGTTCAATTTTAATTTTATGAAGCAACGAGAATATTTTTAGTGTGCAAAAAACAAAAATAATTCCTACTCTTCCGTGTCAGCCTCCGACACATTACTAGAGCACCAGGACACATGTGAGAAGGAAGAGAAGAAAATGTTAAATAAAATCATTACATTTGTTTTTATGAGCAAAAAAGTTTTTTTGTTGCTTCATAAAATTAAGGTTTAACCACTGTAGTCACATGGACTATTTTAATTGTGTCTTTATCACCTTTCTGGGCCTTGAAAGTGTTATTTTTTCATTGCTGTCCATTAGGGGTTCAGAAAGCTCTTGGATTTCATTAAAAATATCTTAATTTTCTAAGTCTTAGTGTTATTTTTGTTATATCTTGTTCCGAAGACAAACAAAGGTTTTAGTCTTTCATTGCTCTAATAATTCTTTGCATCTCAACTCCAGTTCTCTTTTGAGCCAGAATGACTCGGGATGTGTTGTGTAACACAACAACATTGATTTCATCTTAATTTCATTTTGCCTTTTTCATGTGTGATCAAACACACACACACACACACACACACACACACACAGCTATTCAACTTCTTTCTTTCATTTCCTCTCAAGTTTGGAAATAACCATACTCTGTTATAACAGCGCAGGTGAGTAGATGTTCTGTGGTTCATCAGGTCAGGTTCATTGCTCCATGCTATGACCCAGATGTGTGTGTTCAAATCCAGAATAAAATATTTCTGTGACCAGCTGCTTTTATTTAGAGTATCAGAAGGATTCGATTAGTGATGATGTCACCTTGATTTAAAGGATTGAGTGGCCATTGGCTAAAAATGATCTCAACAACGGGGCTGGAGTGAGGCCTCTAGTTGAGTTTTTTAAATGATCTTAGACTAATTAAAAAAAATCAATGTCTGTAAGACCATTTAAGGTCACCTACTCTTTAAATTGTATCAACTAAAAAATAGTTGTTTGGTGCTCACAACTCTGATTGTGAGGAAACATTATGAGGATTGTTTTTTTGCCTCAGTTTTTCAGTTTTCATTTAATGAGAGGGTTCGAAATAAACTGTGGTTGGTTGAACGAGGTGTCATTATGCAATCAAAGCTTTGCAATGAAGACTAATAATGTGTTTTGTCTAAAATTCATCGGGAATGTCCAACACATGTATAATGACGGAATGCTGTTGTGCTTCACTTGATTGCTCAGGAGTTCTATAAACAGCACCAGTGGAAAATATAAGTAGGTAAACACAAGTTCTGCTTAGTCTGGGAATATATTTGAAATGATTACAGACTGCTAACAACAAACATATGAAGTCTGATGCTTACGTTGGGGCTCCTGCTAGAAGACCACATTTTAATGGGAAAACAGAAAAGCAATCATAAATATGATACTAAGACACAAGGAAGGCGAGAGCAATGGTGGGTGAAAAATAACAGACAAGAGGGGTGTCTGTGAAGTGTTAAGAAAAGGCACATGACGAAGTGCATGTGGGTTACCCAATTAAATCCAACTGGATTCAATTAAAATAAAGGGATAAACAAAGCATTCATATAGGCCTGTTATTATTGTGGTTTATCAGACTCAGAGTATTGACTGACACAGTTTGGATCAATTATAGTTCACTGCTGCATGCGGCATCCCTCACTCACATATAAATAATTTGAATAAATATATAAAAAGTTTATACATTGCTGCCTGTTTATGAATTGTCTTGGGACTAACTGTGTTGGGACTTTACCTATTTTCATAACTGAACACTACTGTACTGCATATTCTTCATGGCCCTATTACATAGTGAGTGTAAACACTAAATACACTGTACACTATATAGCTTTGAATTAAAGCATTTCCTAAATGTAAATAAAAATCTGCTATAATGCACCTTGCATAAAACATGTTTGGAATGATGAATCTCAAGTCTTTTGCACTCATACACAAACACAAACAAATCATCCCCCAATCACATGTGCAACAGATCAATGTAACAACTTTGCTTCTCTTGCATGGCCTGGCATTGGTCCATGCCTTCATTTAGTCTTTAATTAAAGAAGTGCTGCGTTAGCCTTTGTTACACATGTGGCTCTGTGTTTAAAATGAACATTGTTTCAGTGCAGTTCTACATCTACATTCTACATCTTGTTGTTTTGTTGTCTCTAAGACAGAGGGAAATAGAACCCATGGGTTACAAGACTATTTGTTTAGCCCCCTGCCCCTCTTCTCATCAATGCTACAGGAAACTTTTACTTACACTAATGAATTTAAATACCTCTCTTTTGCGTAGCATTAAAGACTTGGAATCATAGTTATTGGACAAAGCTTTCAGCCAATGACTGTGGCCTTTCTGTAGAGCTACATTTCATGGGAACGCATCGGAGCTGGAAGATTAAACAAAAAAGTTTGTTCTGGACAGGATAAAACAAACTGATTGATTGTTGGAGTATTTGATTCGTCTGATATTAGAACAGGCAAGAATATAAGCACAACTTTGTTGTTTTAGTACAACAGCATATTAACATGGTTTTAACTGACACAATACCAATAATCTTAAAGTACTTAAAGACAGATAGAAAAACATTCTTCAAGTTTTATAATAATAAATAATACTGAAAAAAGGTAGTGGAGGCCTTACTAAACCTAAGGCCCAATATAAAGTTTCGGAATAATTATAGACTAGTTGTAGCCTAATTAGTCTAGATTGGAAAATTGAAAAATTGTCCTTCTTACCACATACCTGGTCTGCATCTCATTTTGGGATGGCGGTGAAGCTTAAGAGTTGGGGTTCAGGCATATGGTTACATCTGGGGTTTGAGATGTGTAATGGGAACATGTATGGGATATGGCTGACGTATAATGTATGATGTATTGTACCACATGATCAGAACATTGCTAAGTATTACATTCTTACATTAGGGAGAGAATAAAAACTTTTATGTTCAGAATGAGAAACTATAGCTTACTGCTTTGTTAATACAGTGCAGTATATACTGTATATCATATGCCTACTATTTCTTTTTAAAACAGTGTGAACCAGTGTGTTATGCAAAGATAAACTTTTTAAACTGTTATTTGAACATGTTATTCATCACATTGCATATTTGTTTTAGCAAGTCCCATCGTACCCTCTTGAATCTTTAGTGAAGTGATGTACTGGCCCAGCCAGACTCAAAATTTGTCTGATGAATTTGACTCATCAAGTTAGTGCACACACATTGAAGTAGTAAATACATACACTGCAAACCGTGAACACACATCCAGAGCAGTGGGGCAGTACTGCAGCACCCATGGAGCAATTGGGTGCAATTTTGGCATATGGTATTCCATGCAATTCACACACTGAGCAGAGTATACATGAGTATCCATCAATAGTATGTGTAGTATAGTAGCATGCTTGATGATAATTTAACATGGCATTGTATTGCATTTTTTTAAGTGCAAGTAATTATAATAAGTGACTTTTCTAGATGAACGGAAAGCAGAATTCCATTAAATATCTTCGCAGAATGATAAAATGAAACAAATAAGTCATGTCTATAATTAGCCTTAAGTCTCACAGGAAGACCAGTGCATTAAATCAATGCTGTCAAGACATCTGTTTTGCAGATTGCTCGAGAACATGGTTTGTGTTGAAACTATGTGTGTGTATGTGTGTATCTTCTGTAGAGCATGTTAATGGAGTAATGCATGATTTCTTCATAGTGCTGTACTGATTTGATGTAGTACTTAGACAATGAAACAGGTCTTCCAAAGTCTGCAGCCCATTAAAAATGCCAGTTCTGTCTTGTTACGGGTTGGATGTATATAAAGGCTCATCACAATACATTCAACACAATAACACTTTTTCTGTCTCTGATTGTAAAACATATTGTAAATATGTTTAAGCATTTAAGTGTTTGTTTCTTCCATTCAGGAAACACAGGCAATGCGGACGTAAACAAAAGGGTTTGAACTGTGTACTGGAAACAAGAAGAAATAAATTAAGTCAGAACTGCCAAGTGAATTTCATGATCAAGTACTATACTAAATACTATTTCTCTGCAAGTATGTTCAACTGTTCAAAAACCTTAGGAGCAGAGATTGGGATCTTCATACTTGGCTTAGCATTACATGGCACAAGTCATGTGAAAAACTACGAAAAACAGATACTTTCTGTATTCTCTGTAAAGTTAGGCTTAGTTTAGCTCATAAATGATTCTTATTCTATGTGTGAGTCAGAAATACGGCCAATACACACACACACATATATATATATGGAAATAAAACTATGTTCTTTCCACAGATTTCTGTGAGGTGAGACTGGAGGCATATATTGCTCAGGCTTTAGAAACCTTACACAGAAAGTTTAACTTGAGCTGTCTGATCAAAGGTCTTGAACTAAAGCTGTGCTGTGAAAGCCAAAATGTAAACCAAAAATTATCATTATGTTCATTTTGGACTCTCATAGATTCAGTTAACAATGCAGTTTCATTGTATAAATAAATACCCTATAAAATAGTTTGACAAACACAGTTGTCTCTCATGTGTTGACATTATTTCCTTTTGAAACTGGAAGTTGTAAAACACCCTACAGCTTTTAGCTTTGTAAAAAAATTACAGATTTTTGGCACATTCCAGAATGTAGGGATCTTGAGACCCCCAAATGACAGATTAGTTGAGCATTGACCACTGTGACTCATTCCCAGTCATCACAGATATTTGGTTGTGTGCCTGTGACTTGATATCTTGTCATTTTTTCCCTAGAATAAAAATGTCTTGTTTTAATGATATTTAGACATTTTTACTGGAGAACACAACCAAAATAGCTTTAAATGATTTTTTGCACCACAGAACAGGATTGGTGCCCTGGTACTTCACAGGGTCATAATCCTTTATTGGCAGGAGGTAATTAGATTAAATGGGATATTCTCATTTTAGAGAGCATTTAATTGGACAAAAACACACACACTTACATTTAAAAACATGCATTGTTTTTTTAATGACTGAGTACCTATACAAGGAACCTATAAAAACTGTGGACAAATATTTAGCAAAACATGATTTCTTTCATTACTTATTGGCATACATATGATTGTGTTAAACATGAAATGGTAATATCTACCATTTTACAACATTAACATAAGCACCAGCTTTGAAAAAATCAAAACATGTCAGTAAAAATGGTTCTCAAAATGATGAACATTTTTACGGTGAGATAAGTTTCACTGAGTAAAGGTTACATGTATCAGGTGCTCAGCACCTGGTTCACAATTATAAAGCTTGTATTCACAAGTACTAAACCACTCATACAAAACTTTGAATTATTAAATGGAAGATTGGTATCAAATGGAAAAAAGGAAAGCTAGCAGATTCAGGATGAATTGACTCTCAAGACCATATTTATAGCCATAAATGGTCAAGTAAGACTTTAGTTATGGAAGCACTTCTGCATAATACTCTAAAACTAGATTTTCGATCTTTTTTGTGCTGACAGATGGATGTTTCTTGGAGTTTGTAGCTGAAAAGCTTCCACAGTAAAGGGAAAAGAGCTTTTTGTGGACTGGGATTTAGTATCAGTAGATCATGCCAGAATGTTGTTCTCACTGCAGAATCCCATATAAACACCTGGTCAAATAAATTCACAAAATGGTAATCTGTATGCATGACTCTGCCAGACTCCCCTTAATTAAAAGTGACATCAGCTTCTCAGCATAAAGGCTGAGTTTGTTTTCACAAAACATTATCAATTTTTCTTGAATTTTATTGGCTTAAACTTCATGTTGTGGTTAAATGTTGTAATGTATTTCAATCTGTTCATATTGTAATGTGTACAAAGCCAAAACGTTGTTTTTATATTATATAGTCTGCTATATGAATTAAGTGTTTCGCTAAAATGTATGGAGTCAATGAAAAACAATTAAACCTGCCTAAACTAGACCATTTCGAATGTGGATTCTTTGTCAACTCTGCATGACAATTCACAGTGGAGGATTCATTATACATGTGAAGCCATTACTGTAAAAGATATTCTGCCTGCACAGATTCCCATGGCCTTTCAATGTTATTTTAGGTCTGAAAAACACCATAATAACAATTGGTGTTTCTTGAGGAGGAAGCAGGTCTCAGTTCTTGAGTTTTTTGGGAAGGATCTTCTTGACAGTGGGTTTCTGCTCTTGGGTAGTGTCCTGCTGTGGATGTGAAACCTCTGCTTCAGATTCGTGAAGCTGTTTAAAGCTTTGAACTGACTCCTTGGTTTCTCGTTTGGCCTGCCTCAGGAGACGTTTCATGTTCTTTACCTTGTCCCTTAGGTGGTTGTTGGCCTTCTCCAGAGTTTTCACTTGCTGAGAGAGATTTTTGACTTTCTCTTCCTCCTCAAATAAGGCCTTCTGAACATTGGAGCACCACAGCTGAAGGAAAGGAATCAAAATAAACAGGAAGTCAATAGAGGTAGTAATATCTGAATATGACTAACTTCTGCCAACTGCGCAGAGAGCAAATAAGCAGATTTTCATTAAGTCAAATGTAGACCAGACGTTCCCCATTCTGTGTAAATTATACAATACATAAAGCATCTGTTTGGCTCCCATACTTAAGTAAACTTCAAAAGAAGTCTGTTTTGTGTCATTGTGTATAAATATTCATAAAGGTACGTTGTGTTCTAACCAGCGCGAACATGCAGAATTAGGTAATGTTATTTTTTTTACTGACAAAAAAATATCTGTTTGATGTGTAACAGCTATGTGGGGCAGAATTATGGACCAATGAGATTCCATAGTGGGTGAAGCTACCTCATACAACATGACAGGCGTAGTAACCAAGATGCACTTTGCGCTTTTTCGTATTAGAACGTTAAAGGTATGTTCATATTTTTAATGTACTGTTAGTTGCTAATAAATGTTCATACTTAACTGTTGTGTCCAACTGTATCATAAAGCAAACCAAAGGGTTTTACTGTCTGCATTCCAACTGTTAATCTCTGCATGACATCACTAATTTGCATAAAGTTAAACTTTACACAGTTTCAAATAGCAAACTCACTTTGTGAGTCTGAAACTCTCTTAAAATGGGTATTTTTGGCTTGTCAATTTTTTACAGGGGTGTCCAGTCCTGCTTCTACACTCCCAATTAAAAACACCTGAACCAGCTAATCAAGGTCTTACTAAGCAGACTAGAAATTTCCAGGCAGGTGTGTTGTGGCAAGTTAAAGACAGCTTTTAGACAGCAGTAGAGTTTGGACACTCCTGCTTTATTGCATCTGTTGTATCCCCACACTTATATTTATACAAATAATAAGCTTTTAAAATGCATTTATACCACAGTTACAGTACAGTTAATTATATTATTAGTTAATTATATAAATACATGCATGCCCTGTGAATCAAATCCCTGAGCAGCAGACACGTTTTACAACAGAAATTCTTTTTGTGCTGCTGGATTACATGAGGCATGTTTATCAAGGAATATGATGTAATCAGAAAAAGTGAGTAATTTGAATGCATTATAATCTGGCTTTGATTATCAGTTCAATCAAATCAAAACACACTGGACATTTTTTGTGCTTGTTACGTGATGGTAACTTCATAAGTCTGGGGAAAGTCAAATATTAGATGTTTACCTCCCACATGTGTTTTCAAGTCTTGCCTGAAAAAACATCTGGGAATTAGTCACGGCTGGACCCTTTCAGATGCAGACTTCCTGGGAATTTCTACCATCATGTTTGCACCTGAACCTGTTTGCAGGTCAGATGGCATTAATGTGGAAAATGTAAGTAACTACCCTGAAGCCGTAACAATGAACATCTGGCATATAAGATAATATAAAGCACAAACAAGACCAAATGAGCCAATCAAGGCACTGCTTACCAAACACAACTTCCTGTACACAATCATTAATTGCAACGGACAGGCTGGATTTTTATTGGCTGCCCCTACAATCCCTTTGTGGATGAAACTTATGGGAACATATGGCAATGGCATGGGGAACTGCAAAATTCTTTATTCGGTTGCCAGTTTCACATAAATAAAGTTTTAATGAAGCCAGAGCTGCTTGTCTGATGACAGTTTAAAGGCAGAAAGATCCTGAAAACTTGATCCTGACATCCTTTGCTTTACTTAATAAGGAATATGAATAAATCTCAAAAGCGAATGACATCTACATAACCTTAGCCTTTGCTCCGATTACTGATACAAGCAGAAATGCAATAATTAATGTAAACTTAACCCGTTCTGATTACATTAACATGACAGAATTTTTGCGCATTCAGGACCTGATTGAAACCAGACCCACAGACAACGGTCACTGAAAGGAACAGTGGTATGTACTATGATTTATTAATTTCTATAAAGCTGACCGCATGCAGTTCTGCAACATGCAGACCATGTTGACATAGCAATATGACCGTGAAGAAAGTCTGATGACCCATAGAGAAGTTGCAGAATGCATCGATGCAGTTTTAACATACCATCATAACAGTGGAAACAGAAACATGCTCTCCCACAACAAATGAAAGCCAAGGGGACAAGGTTTCCACATACTGTGGGGATCCTAATTTCTCTGAGATCATTTAGCCCTATTACTGCCGAAACGTGCACCTATACATTAAGTACACTTAAGGGTGAACACAAATTCACTTAGTAAAATATAGGTTTGCTGCTTTGGAACTACTTTGGAGAGTTGTCTGCTTTTTCTTGCAGTGGTTTTGTGGCAGACTGGCTAATGCTGAGGCACATGCAATGCTGTTTTCCTGCATTTAACATGCAATAGCCACAAATACTCAGTCTCTTTGTCTGTCAGCATCCCATATTTCCAGCTTTACAAGCCAAGACAACCACAAACAGACATGGAGAAAAACAAACACTTCCCATTCCACTCTTGATTTTTATTGTATAATATATATAATTTCATTGCACGTCTGTTCATGAGCATGCATATAGATATGCATACAGACATGCATGCAAACAGACATACAAACAGTCTCAGTCCCAGAAAGGACAGGGCGTGGTAAAAGTATATGACTTTAATACTGGCATCTTTGCTTATTGGGACTAAATGATATTTTAAATGTATTTTAAAGACTGTTGTCTGTGCTTTTATTTTGTTTTGGTTTAATGTACTCAAACCCAGTTTCTCACCCGGTTGTCCTCCTGGATTTCCCAGTCTGGGGTATACGTATGAACCTGTGTCCCAGCTGTGCAGTTGGAAAACTGGAACAAGCTGGCAAACATGCGATGGTTCTCTGGTGTGTCAGGAAAGATAGGATCCTGGAAATTAACACCATGAGGAATAATGCTGTAGTTCTCATCCATCCTGTGGAGAAATACAACACACAATATTACATATAATCATTATATTTATATAATCATTATCATCAATTAACCATTTGTGAATTAGATTTGGCCCTGTTTAATACTCAGTGTAAATTTATTTTGTACTAAAACGTGCAAAGAAGTTCCAGATTTGAATTAAAGTAGGGACCAAGCCACCAGAATGTGATAAAGACTTGGCTGCTTTTACCTCTGCAACAACCTGGCAACGCCTGAACATCCACTCAGAACACCCTAGCAACTGCATATCAACAAGCAAGTACCCTAGCAGTATGTTAAAAACCTGCTTTATAACATAAAATCAATTTATTTAAGCTAATTAAATGTTTATCAGGGATTGGGGGGTGGGGGGGGCTTGGGTTTGGCAACATGTTGCTGGGAATCCTGGGAAAAATCTTTGTATTTTTTCTTAAGCATTAACAGAAATATTAAATTCAAAACACAATACTATCTGTTTCTGTGTGAGTGCAGACACACTGTTACGGTGTACACATATACATGTACATGTTGGGTTTTCATGTTTTATTGGGACACTCCATAGACTCCATAATGGTTTTTATACTGTACAAACTGTATATTCTATCCCCCTACACTAACCCACCATCACAGAAAACTTTCTGCTATTTTACATGTTCAAAAAAGATAATTCTGTATGATTTATATGCTTGCTTCCTCATGGGGACCTAAAAATGTCCTTACAAGGTCAGAATTTACTTATATTACTAGTCTTGTGGGGACATTTGGTCCCCATAATGTAGAGAACATAAGGACTAAATACACACACACACACTCACCGCTTAGTGGTGAGGAAAATTAAAAAGGTCTTTACCAATGTTTCAAGGGTGGTTCGAAAAATATTAATACAAATGCCATAGTTACACTGGCACATTGAGGAGAAACAAAACACTGTTCTTCTTAGAGTTTCAGCTACACTTGTTCTCATTTATTAACTGTGTGATTTTTGGAAGCTCCCCATCATCATTTCTTTTGCTGTTGGTTTGTGTATGTAATCCTTGATGACAGGGAAATGCAAATCTAATAGTTTGCAGAACTGGAGTGAACACTAATCTCAGAAATTGACTGTAAGCGAAATAATGTGTTTTAACATATAAGTAATTTGTTAATACCTGGGAAGTATTTTATTATGTAGTTTTTGTTTTGTAAAAAGAAATCAATGTTACTTTATACAAATGACAAAGTTAATGTGTTTGTACATGTTAGAAAGTCAGAATTCCCTCGAGGCATTTTTACTAAAGATTAATGTGTATTTCTGAATGGCTTAGTGAAAATGTAAATGAATAAGGATCTTTTTTCAGATTTCCTGTGTTGATTTATGAGCCGGCACATAAAATTGTTATGCTGGTTGACATTAAAATATTGTATCTTACAATAAGAGGAATAGGTTTGAGGTAAATAGGTTTCCACCTGGCTTCTACAACCAGTGTTTCTTATGTCTCTGGTGGAAACATGGGATTTGGACCTTGACAGCAGAGACTCCCTCCATCTGGATCTAATTCAGCCTCTCCAGAGGGGCATCACAAGCTCAGGGGCTTTTATAAGGCCTAGAAACAACTAGAGATCTAGAATTTTAGAATTTTTCCAGATTTCCAGAATCTTCTATATTCACATTCTTACGTCTAGAAAGCCAAAAACTACATTTCAGCTGTTATTATCTATGCAACACAAATTTTAAAAAATGTGCATGCTTCACTTTTCTATACAATGATGGTTATGCTGTATTAGCCATGTCTGTCAAGATATATCATAAAGTATAATAAAAGTTGTCTGTATGAATTATCCATAAGCTATACTATATTGCCAAAAGTATTCGCTCACCCATCCAAATAACTGAATTCAGGTGTTCCAATCACTTCCATGGCCACTCCTGGCATAGTGCGCAGAGGTCGCCAACTTTCTGCAGACCTCATATGGCCTTCAGATTAGCTCAAGAACAGTGCGTAGAGAGCTTCATGGAATGGGTTTCCATGGCCAAGCAGCTGCATCCAAGCCATACATCACCAAGTGCAATGCAAAGCGTTGGATGCAGTGGTGTAAAGCATGCCACCACTGGACTGTAGAGCAGTGGAGACTTGTCTCTGGAGTGACTAATCTCGTTTTTTCATCTGGCAATCTAATGGACGGGTTTGGTGGAGGGGGGATTGTGGTGTGGATTTGTTTTTCAGGAGCTGACCTTGGCCCCTTAGTTCCAGTGAAAGGAACTCTTAATGTTTCAGCATACCAAAAGATTTTGGACAATTCCATGCTCCCAAACTTTGTGGAAACAGTTTGGGAATGGCCCCTTCCTGTTCCAACATGACTGCGCGCCAGTACACAAATCAAGGTCCATAAAGACATGGATGAGAGAGTTTGGTGTGGAAGAACTTGACTGGCCTGCACAGAGTCCTGACCTCAACCCGATAGAACACCTTTGGGATGAATTTGACCTCACAAATG
>JAZGTI010006840.1:7626-22695 GCA_036877585.1 Botia kubotai | reverse complement strand
AAACTCACCACCACTGGTTAAGCCAGAAGCTGACATATTGGACTTCTCAAACAAATAAACCAATGATTAAAATGGCATATTAATTAAGCAATTCAGGGGCTAAACCACAATGAACTGGTTACATACAACCGATTACAGCTGGGATGTTTTCAACAAGTCAAAAAGTGCAAACTTCACCTATAAAGGGATATTTCATCCCAAAATGTTCCTCACGATCATGTCATTCCAAACCTATGACTTTTTCCTTCTGTGAAACACAAAAGAAGATATTCTGAAGAGAGGTCTTTGTTGTTTTGTGTCCATACAGCGGTAGTCAATGGGTGCCACTGTTGTTTGGTTTCCAACGTACTTCAAAATATCTTCTTTTGTGTTCCTCAGAAACAAAAAAAAGCCATACTGTTTTGGAATGACTTGAGAATGAGTAAATGACAGAAGAATTTTCATTTTTGGGTGAACTATCCCTTTAACACAATTAATGTCTCTCTGTAACAACCTAAACAGCAACCACAATGATGATTCACCTTTCATATTTAATTTACTCTTTATGTGGGTGTGTAGGTCTATGTGTGTGTCCTGTCTATCACAAGATGCCTGGGAGGCAGACAGATAGATTTCGGAGATCTGAACCTGGCGACTACATTTACAGCGCTGGCTTATTGAGAAATACCATCTTCCTGAAGTCACGGCAACAACAGTCACACCACAGCCCGGCCATCGACCTCATGTGCTGAGAAACCCACTGGCTTGATTTGACAACCGATGTTTTTTTTAAGTTGCTCTACTATAACATGTAAATAACTTCAAACACCTGGCAATACATTAAAAGTGTACATACAATCCCATCTCATTTTTATTCATTTCCAATTGAACATGTACGCCACTATAATTTAATGCCGAGCACTGAAATAAATATTACTGAAGCATAATGCCAGTGGTGTACCACAGCCCAAAGCAAACCATTAGCCCGGATCTGCACAGCATGTTCTGAATCATCCTCATTCAGTGTCTGTGAGCTGCTTCCACTAAGGGCCCTTCCTCTACGAAGACCAACTTCAAGCCAGTTTGAACATATGGATTAACTTACCTTTTATAGTGTCACCAAACATGAGTTCATTCGGAATTAATGTACTGTTAACGGAGTTAGCCGTGAGCGAGCAGTTAGTTAACGCTCAATTGAGGCTTTGATTTCCTTTCTACCAAAATACAAGTCGTAACGCTAAAGCTGAAAGATATTAACTAGCGAAAGCCATCTGAGTCAAGTTAGCGGTTACCTCAAATTACCGAATTATGCTGACCTTTTGACAGCATGGAACGGAGAGCCAAGGGCTTTCCTTAAATCATTCAGTATGTGCTTCTTACACACTCGAAAGTAACACAAAAACGGTCTGCGCGACTTCAACGGTGGGGCGTCGTAGCGAAGGGAGACGCCCGTACTCTACCAACACATATCGGCCGAGAAGCCAAGCATCACATTTAGTGGGAATACAAGAGTCTGAACAAACTGAACAAACATTCTCACAGCCCTCCATGTTTGCCAAGGCTCTGAGGAAATCTGGATAGTACATAAAGAACCAGAAGGAACAGCAGAAGAAACCCAAGACTGAACAAGAGAGAGACAGGAAATGACAGGAAAAGGAAAAGACCTGAAAAAGGGTTAACAGCGGTGAAATTGAATAACTGACCATCACTGAGCCAAAGGCGGCCATATGCTTTCCTTTAGGCACTCCATATGCACAAAGGTTCTCTTTGATTGGGCTTGTTCATTTGCTTAATGTTATTTTGACTGGGCAAGACTGAATCACAGTGGGTAGTGTGGCAAGGGCCATGACTGCAAAATATCAACCTGACAGGGCGTGTGGGTGATCTGGTGGATCTCTCTTTTGAAGAATCCTGAATTCGACTAAATTAATACCCCATTTATTTGATAAATCCCCTTACTGATGTCGCTCATCAAAACCCAGATGTTACATAATCAAAGCGTCCCAACACCACGTAGGACAACCTCATAGGCATAACACTATTTTAAGAGAAGGGTGCTATTGAGACCTAATGCCTGCCCCTACATACCCCTGCCAGTAGCACAAGGGAGGGGCATTTTGGAAGCGGGACAGGGGTGGGTAGCTCTGGTTTGCTTGTTAGGTTGGGCTAAGTTGGGTCACCTCGGGCAAGACGCATATGGCTGAGCTCTCAACGCCAGCTTTTTCTTTGACATGGGGATTTTTAATGACAGGGAAAGAGTCAAAGAAAACTTTCTCCCTCTGACCACTTCCAACATCAAGCAGAGCCCGTAGATGCTCCATATGGGACTTTCTGGAGAGCCGTTTTGCAGTTGGCTGTTGGCCTAAAACAATCGTTCGAGCTCATGCACACACACACACACTCATCTCTGCATGTGTACACTTTCAGTTCATCCTAGACACACCAGAAGAGAAATAAAAACATCCCCTTAATGTCTGGCAGAGTAGGCAGGGACAGTTTTGTTTGCTTCGTGCTTCATCAAGAGGGATGTTGATGTCTTATCGGTTTAAGGTCACAATGTGTTTCTACCTTTGGCGCACGCTGAAAGCACTTTGACCGACCGTTGCATGCTGGCGTTCACATTCAATTAAAAAAACATCCACATTTATCATCACTATTCAGCAGCACTGCTATATAATGCCGGATTCGTTCTAATCCAAACACTACATCATGCTGAAAGAAAACACAGACCTTCAAGATTACTCATCACTTAGCAGATGCTTTTCAGCCAAAGCAATTTAAAAAGTACACTAATTGCAGGCATCCGAACACCACAACAACCTGAGGTTAAGTGTCTACCTCCAAGGAATATTTATAATGCAGGATCTCAGCGCTTTCCAACTCACGGGTTACCCCAACCAGGAAATAAACCTGAATGAACCCTGTCTTTGCATTCCTAATACTCACTCACTGGGCCAGCAGTTTCCCCTGGACGTTTCTAAAATGCCTTCAACTGGTTTTTCACTTTTACCAGTGATAATTGGAGAGATTACTGTACAAAGTGGAAGTTATTAGATTTAGTCAAATTTAAGGCAGCTTTTTCCCCCACCCGGAAACATTTTTTGTTATGCTGGTTGAAAGTCTCTTTACATCCTGACAGCAATCACTAAGTTTCGAATGTCCTACTTGCCTGTCAAACTACGTATTGGCATACCTCCACGCACCCTTTGGAGAGCGCTCTGAAGGGAGGGCAGGATCTTTTACGTTCAAAGCTAGTTTGCTATTGCTAGCCTCTCTGAAATTGCCTACCCTACCTTTAAGTCACCTTTAGTCATATTGTGCCTTATACAAAACAGTCTGCTCAAAGCAGCTTTACAGTACGGTTCATTACCTATAAAAGCACCTTCAGAGGATTTATTTCAGTTATAACTGTATGCTTTGTAGTATTCAGGGCAGTATTAGAGACACGTCCTTTGTTGCCACTAAGAGACTAATGCTAATGTGTTCAACTCAAGAGGGTGGTATGAGCACACTGACCCACCCACCCCATTCCCCACAGCCAATCCCCATTCACCAATGACATCACACAGGCAGTTCTGCAAGCATTTCGAATCTTGTAGGTTCAGCCAAGCAACACAATAGCCGTTTCCACTGAGAGACAATGAGTTAAAAGACGAAAAAAACCTCTTGTGACCTTCAGCTGCTGGGTACGAGGTGACGAGGTCTAATAGACAGGAAGGTGGTGCTGTGTTGCCCACACATGTCAGCTTTAACTCACTGTCTGGTTTCTCTATGTGTGGCGGTATTAACAGAGGAAGCAAACTCATTCAGCACTGCTCCTTGTTCCTCTTTCAGCATCTCTTTCAGTGTTTGTCATTGAAGTTGTGGGAGGGTGGGAGGACCGTATGAGTCCTCAGATGATTGAAAGTGTCCATCTTTAGAGAATGGGCTATCATGCATCTGCATTAACAGATAATTCGACTAATATGTGGACACAATGCGTGTGTATATCTGTACTTGTAAATATCTGTATAAATTTCAAAAGTGACTCATAATACATTTGTAATTGATTCATAATTGATATATTACTGTTTTGAGTCTGAAATCACTTCACTTCTGTTTCCGTTTCATTTTTGATGAATGATCTTTTACTTCAAACATCAATTGTCAAATTAGGATACAAATACTCAAATTAGCAGATGCTTTTTGTGAAGAATTTCATTCTGTGGTATATCAAGCAAATCACGATAACTGCATGATTATGTCACAAAACATTCTTGCATTGAAAAATAGCTGCATCATATATATAACTGTATATACTGATACTGTGAAATAAAATTACTCATACAGAGATATAAGATTTTGGTCATATCACCCACTGCCCAACTTTACATCATCTCCAAATCTGACTAGAGGAGCTACAGAAGGGGAGAGTCCACATCTGTATAGTCACTACCACCATATAGATCCATCCCTCATCTCTGACTACATCAAATAAACTGACTTTACACAAACAAAAGGGGCAGTTGTGGCCTACTGGTTAGTGAGTTGGACTTGTAATCAGAAGGTTGTTGGTTCGTAACCCTCAATTGCTCCCTGGGCACAGTAACGTGCCCACTGCTCCGGGTGCGGGTGTGTTCACGACTTACAGTGTGTGTTCACGCCTCACCAGTGATGGGTTAAATGCAGAGGTCACATTTCGGGTATGGGTTACTATATCTGACAAATAGGTCACTTTTTATGTTTTTTACAAAATGACTTATTATTTAGCTATATTTGCACTCTACATGAAGAGACAGGATAATCAAGGTCTTGATCTACATAAACATGAGGAGAGACAGACATGCTGCTAGCATAATTCTAACTAAGAGATTGTATTTAAGGCTGGAAGCAGCAATCTAAAACGAGCATGACCTCTTGAACTTACTTCCAAATTATGCACCATGTACTTTCACTGGCTTTTTTTAACAGTCACGCTAAGTTGACATTTCTAAAGTACTTGTGACTCATGCAAGGTCATCCGGACCCTGGTTCTTCATTCCTGTGCAGATGATTCCTAAGAGTCGAGGAGCTCTTGTCTCAGATAGATGCCTAATTTAAAATTAAAAAAAAAATACTAATTTGTTTTTACTTTGCCTTTTTAAACGCTTCTGATCAAAATTGTTCTTTAAATACAATTCAACTACACCCCTGCAAGAGCAGCAAAAGAGTTATTTTTATTGATCTCGTAACATTTCATTGTTTCCATTCATCATTACTGAAACAGATTTGTGCGTGTAAACACATGTTGGTACTAACGTCCCACACTTTCATTATTCATGTGCCATACATAATTTTCAGAGTCAGATTAGCGAAGTATATCATTGACTTGATCTGCTCGTGTCACTTGCATCAGACAAAAACAACAGAAACCTGCCTGTGCGAGACCCATTTTGCAAAAAACAAACAGCAAAATGGCAAGATTACAGCTAAAAGTAACAGAACAAAGCTTGTCAGACAAGTTTTTGAATGTTTAAAGTAACACACAGTATAAAATATGTGATGCTCGTGGCCAATCTTACACTACTCTGACCTCGGTCTGGATGAACTTGCAAGATGAGTCATCAGTTCTCTAGAAACATCACCTTGGGTCAAGAAAAACAGCATCAACTGAATGAAAGTTCAAAAGTTCATGCTCATTTCAGTTTATTGGTTTTCAACATTAGCCTTTTAAAGCTTAAATCATTATATATTTAATCAACTCTCCACCAATAAACTGGAGGCAACACATCTGCGCATCTCTACTAAATATTAACAGACTCAACCGTCTGTCTCTTTTCTGTGGCTACAGTAACAACACATTGAAACCATCTGAAACGCATCAACTACAAGTCACTGTCACTGTGTTCAATTACAGGGCACACTCTTAAAAACAGAGGCATCCCTAGAGAGTAAACACTGTCAATCAGTCACTCTGTAGCGCCGAGGTCCTTCCCTAAGCCAAAGCAAACAATTCATCAACGAACGGACCATTTTCCTGTCACAGAAAATCAGAGTTTCTTTTTTGTCTTGTTAGTTTTGTTTCTATTTCATACAGAGGCTAATTAGCCCCCTGAGGCCCACAGACACATTCGAGTTTACCTCATTTGTGATGATAAACCTTTCTGGTCCCTGATCTAGAACCCTGATTGAGTACTTCTTTGTACACAGACGTTCGGCCTAACATGATTACAAAGAATTTGTCAATTCAGTTTCTGGTTAGAAATGGAATATGAAACAGGCGAGAGAGATCACTTCCATGTTTTCTGAATGAAACATCCTGGCTGAAAAAAAAATGCTGACGGTGAAGAAAGCAAAGTTCCTTTGGCTATGCTGTAATCACAACTGACCGGCCAGTGCAAGAATGAGGAAATTCAAGATTTAAAGGGCACCACAAATTCTCTTGCACTTTCATACGCAATCCACGCCAAATCAAACACGACGAAAGACCGCCACAATTTTTGTCGGTATAATTTTTTATTTCGCTCAGCATGATAATGGCAATTTGATCCTATAAGACAAATCTAAGACTATTTCAAACATTCCAAACACAAGTGAATAACATCTCTAGATCTCCTAGCATAAGCAAACCAACGAAATCAAGACCCTTTGGCAAGGCGATAAGCCCCTTACAAATAATATATCGCTAGACAACTGACCAGTCGATCAAGAAAGAATGTTTCCAATGGTTTGAAACCTTTCCAAAGTTTAATTTAGAGCGACAGATAATCTTTTTCCACAATCATCAGATTGCACATAAGCCTAACAGTTGAACAGTGAATGCAACTCATGGCAAACGACCAGGATGCTGCTGGGTGCCATGCAGAGCCTAAGCCAAGCTAAATTACTTTGAAATTTGTCATTTTGTCCTCCGGGCACCTTGTGTGGCTGTTAAAGAAAGTCCTACCAGACTTGTAAACCTCAAATGGTCACATTTTTACAAAGCCAAGAGCTATATTATTAAACTTTGATGATCTTTCTTTATATACTTCTTCTTTATATACACTTCTTCATACATTTCTTTATGACATTTCTTTATGTTGTGTGTTCGGTACCCAGGAAACACATAATGATCAAATATACACCTTGCTTTCAAGAAGCTTTTTCAAGCTTACAAGTCGCTTTGGATAAAAGCAAGAAATGCATGAATGTAGATACACAAATACAGTAAAATTTAACTGGCCGCTGCATCACAAACAGAATTCTGCCATTAAAATGATGCAACAGGCCATTTTATTACACTACTCAGAGTACTTCCTTTTTCTTTTCTTTGTACGCATATTGGTAACTAACCAACCGTTTTAGATGGTGACGAGTTAAACAGCTCTGTACGAAGGTGCGAAAAACATCTGCCATCTGTCTCGGTAGCAATAACCCGGTCTTTAATAGTTTACCTTTGCTCAGAAAGACAGAAAGCAGGGGCAAGAGGAGACCAGCATGCACACTCTATTTTATGCTACACACACTCTGTTTTCTCTTCAGACAGGTCACCAAACGCACCCCTGCTCTATCTTAACCTTTACACCGTCTCTCTCCCTCGCACAGCTTCTTGTCTGCATAACAGGTATTAGGAAAGGAGAGACGGCCCTCGGGAGAAGTTCTTTCACACACACACGCCTACCTGTTTACCCATGCACACACCTCTCATTGTCCCACGCAGACACTTTATTGTATTATTATACACAACAGAATAGGGCTACGGTTAAACTTCACTCCAAGTCTACATCACATATGCTTTGGCAGGAAAGAATAGCATGAAGAAATTGGTCTGTGTCATATTAAACAAAAGCCCCTTCCCTGGTGCACTATCGAGGCCGCGTTGTGATTCACGCTTTCATCGTTCAAGGTGAAGCAGGGAATTTTTTCAAGCACACACTAGAGATTTTTCTGTTTCGTAGAAATACATGAAGGATTTACTAAAGAATTGATTCATAGTTTTAATGAGCGACACAGCATGTCTTCTGGCCTTCGAAAAGAAATGAAGGAAAATACAATCAAGGCTGTATTTTAGAAACACAAATACGGGCTTGTGAGAAGTCTCAGCTACCATTACACACAGGACAGAAAGCAAACAGTGTGAAAATCTTAAAACCATGTAACAGGGTCTGCTGTACGAAGTAAATCTCTGCCCTGAATCTTCTGTGTTCTCCTGACGGATAAATCGGTCATGCAATAAAGTCACTGTTTATCAAGTATGGGATCATTCAGAGTTTTTATTTTGCCTGCGTTACTCTGCAAGATGCTTTTTACAAACACCAGCATTTTTAAAGGTTGCATTTATCAGGCAGACGGCAAATCGAGTCTTTTTCTGAATAAAACCGTGATGGCAAAAACTTCAGATGACCGACGACGCCAACCCACTGACAACAGAGCCCCTTTTCTGACACATTCTTGCTGTAATTATGGTGATTAACTTACGCTGTATATAATTGTAGGTGGATTTCCCCTAAAGAACTCTTAGAAACTCTGTTCAAGTGCATCGAGGCCATTTGGAATGGACAACTCTACTTCACATTTTATTTGTAATGCTTGTTTTAGTACCACAAGTGGCCAGTTCTCTTAAATTAGAGAATTGCTAGCAGCTAGTAAGTGTTTAATCAGTCATTAAGGGTTTTCTTAACTTGGGGGCTTTTTTGCAACTGACAAGCTACCACCAGCTGTACATAAGAAGCCCAAGCTTTATCAGGTCAAACAGTTAGTACAAAAGACTGTGCGCTCAAGTGTAAAAGACCAGCCATGGCCAAAACTATCCAGCCACTGATGGTCACGTCCTCTCACATGTTAATGACCATCATGTTAGTGGACGGCAGCTGGACAGGTGGCCAGTCAACCAGTCGTTGGCTTCCCTGCAGTTCAGGTCCACTGGAAAGCCCCCAAACAAACAGTCTGCCACTACCTCCGCCCCTCACCCTCTCGCCAAAAAGGGGAAGAAGAAAAAAAATCCCAGCCAGGGGATGTCTGTCACCTACTTGGCTGTGTACAAAGATGACGAGAGCTAGCAAAAACTCGTGCATCGTCTGAATCGCAAACGTTTTAATAAGCATCGCTTGCATGCAATCAACCACGTGTATCATCGAAAACGTACCTCGTACGGGCTTTGGTGGGAGTCGTTTTACAAAATCGAAGATTATTCTCAAATAAAATCGTGATCTGACAGAACATTATTATTATTATTTTATAATTAAACCAGCCAGTGCGAAACGTAATACTTGCGAGAAAAAATGAATTACTGGACGGGCTCGTTGAATTAGTCTATACACAGCAGTGTCTTCGGGCTATGACTGGAGATGTTCAACATATCATAGATTGTTTACCAAAATACTGCCCTGCGAGATAATCGGTCTTAAAGGGTCCGATTCGTGGGCAATAAACGCTCTTTTTCCACCAAGGGAGCTGCAATGTCCTTAGACGCACTTGCCATTAAATAATAATCATTCGTCTGCGCAGAGAGGGCGAGCGGAGAGCCAGCGGCTCTGTTTGGTAAACAACTCTTCCCAGTCGAAAGCAAACGCGTGATATTTCCCCGCAGACAACCCTTCAAATTCATCTGACCACCGACAAAAGCACACATTCTGAGGGGAGATGGATCCCAAACCAAGCCTGAAACAAAGCCACTGTGTTGTGCATTATAATCATAAAACGTGCCTTTCATACACGCGTCGGGACACTTTACATTTGATCAAATTATTTGGCAGAAATTTATTTGGCGTTTAAAAACGTGTTATTATGTTTTGGGATGTTCGCAAGACTGCACAAAACGGTCTGGCACTGGCCCTCGACTCCCCGTGCAGGCGCACCGAGACGGACTCAATGTAACAACACACGCACGCTACATGAGAGCACTCAAAATGTAATAAAACACACAATCTGCGTGCTCTTATAAAGAGATCGTGCACTGGAGTTTGCGGTATAGAGTCGGCCGACATCTATAATGTAAAGTAAAATCGCAGGTGAGCCACGAATGAACGTGAAAGTGAATAAAAGCGGCTGAACTCCAGAAGCAGCAGCGGCGGTCCAGAATCTCAGACTTACCCTGTCACAACAGGCGCCATCTTCCACAAACTCTCACCAAAACTCCAAGTCTCGCGAGATCCTCTCTCCCGGAGCCTACCAGCCGCCGAGACAACAGAAGCAGACTGGAGATTGAATGAGCGAGGAAGAGAGAGAAAGGAGGCGGGTGACGAGAACCAGAGGAAGGGGGGCAGGGTGATGTGAAAGAAAAGGGCAGACACCACAACAACAGGCGTGGGAAACTCTGCGGATCTCGCGAGAGGTGGAAAACTCTCACCGTACAGCTGAGCGAGCGAGGCTCGTGTCATCGCGAGATTGGTGTGAAGCGCCGCGGATGGATGGTGTACAGTGCTGAAGCGCAGCTCCCACGTGTTTCACCCGCTCATAAATTACCTCTTCGGGCGGATTTGGCGAGAATTTTTCTGTTTTTGTCGTGGAAGCTTGAGATTTCCCAGGCTCCGCTCCGATAAGCTTTGTTTATAAGACATGTAGTTATGGAGCCTGTTATCAAAGCACTGAAATTACTATAAACAATGGCGTGCACAAATGTACCATTTACATCAAATGTATTCAAACGGGAATTAAATATCTCGATATAGGGTCTAAATAAGCATTTGCAGGCCAGTTGTGGTTTCTGTATTAAAATACAAATTTTAAACAGCCCATAACCTTCATTTAATATGCGTTTGTGAAAGGCTAAAATCCTCTTCATTTTTATACCACTTCACTGCTGATCCTCTTGGTGCTGTTTGACTGTGGGCTGAACCGAGAGAACTTTTACATAACGTTAGCCATTAAAATGGCCGGAACGTTAATGTTCTGAGAACATTCCTCGTTAGCTGGTTGGAATCTCGGTCCCAATCCCTATAACTTGCTTCACAGGTTCTCCTAACCTTCAGCTGCGATATTGATTTTTATTTGCGCTTCAGTGTGTCTGGGAAGAAAGTGATGCACGAATAAAAGATTAATAGAGAGAAAGAGCAAATCTTGAGGAAAAGGAGGGAGGCAAAGAGATGAAAAACAAACTTCACACAACCTGGCTCAGTGCCTTCAGTCAAAGGATTCAGGAGGAAGTCTCATGCACCAAAGCCATTTTCCATTCCTCTCCTCGTCTTTTTTACGACCTGAGAAAGTAACCTCCCGTTACTCTTAGAGTTTTACAAAAACCGTAAAGTTTCCGAAATCTTTTACAGATGAAACCAGTAAATGACTACATAAGTGTCTGAGGGCCTCCCAAAAAAATCACAACCGCTGTAACAAAAGCCCCGAGATATGTAAAATTATGACAGGGAGGGAGTGTTTCCAAGTTTAACTATTGGTTTTAAACTTTGACCCCAAAGTGTTATAAAACTAATAACATATTTTATGGATACACACAAATATGATTTAACGTTTCCTTTAGGAATCTCCATAGTTCATTTCTCTTCCTTTACACACCACGGATTGTCCAGTATGCCTGGGAGTTTGTTGAAAAAGTGTTTGAGAGCTTGCCAAACTTTGACCTAAGTAACAACTATTATTCTTAATGCTCTTAAAACATCATTTCAATGTTTGTGTAGTGTAACAGTATACTATCGCTTTTCTATTATCTGTCAAATAATGGTCAGGAGAGAGGTGAATTCAGTTACATATATATATATATATATATATACATACACACACACACACACGTACATATTTTTCCCTCTCTCTCTCTCTCTGTGCTCTCCCTCTCCAATATACTTCTGTCATCTGTCTTGCAGGTCTCCAGTGATTATTTTAAATGATAGAGACCCATCTCAGGAGCGCAAAGGAGCAGACAGCATGTGCGCCAGTTCAAGCAATCATGACTAAACCACAAGTGTGCCGCCCGTAAATCCAATGTTAATGACTGCCTGTGTATTTTGCCAAGAGAAAGACTGGTCTGAAAAGGCAGGTCTCTCTCCAGACCCCAACCAGATGCACTTTCCCTCATTTTGACCATAGATCTGTGGAGTCTGTGGAGTACGGCCTCCCAGCTAACAGGGAACGTTCCCCAAACATACCTAACGTTCTCTCAAAGTTCTCTCAAAGTTATCAAAAATGTTTTTGCAGTAATAGAAGAACATTTCTTTAAGTTATATATCAAACGTTATTCTAAAGTAGTAAGTGGAATGTTTTAAAAACAATACAGAATTTAGAAATGTGTGAATAACGTTCTTGAAACCAAGTAATAATGTTAATACAATGTTTAAAAAACTGGACATCATGAATGTACCTAGAACTTTTAAAATAACATTTCTAACGTTTCTGTAACTTAATGGAAACGTTCTGGAAATAAAAGCCCTGAGGGGGGTGAAACTTGATAGGAGAGATCAACTCAGCTGTCCCAATGTGAGTAATGTGACGGATCACATTCTTAATGTGGAGAGGGATATCGTTTGCATACCAAAGCTATAATATGAATTTTTGGGGGTCATCATCTGAATTATTTATACAAGATGGACATGCGATTCTATCTGAGGAGTCCATCTCTCCAAACACACAAACATGCACTATGGTGAAAACCATCATCGTCTCAAGGGTGACGGTTACCCTAAGATCAGATAATATTTCTGTATCTGATAATGAATGCCAATGGCCATTACAAGACACCACTGACATTTTGCTGGGTTGACGTGACCTGCAGCTCAAGCAGTCGACTGCATGACTGTATATGCCTCATACACACAACGCAAAGCACTAAAGTGAGAAAAATCTCACAGAAATAGGCTGTTTGACGAATACACAGTCTTCTTCACAAGACTCAGGCGTCACTTAACTTCACAGACAACCATGGCCTAAATCACGATTTCTCTCTTACTAATCTGAGTGCTGGATGGAAAATTCATTGTTGTGTCTCAGAACAGCTTTAAAACAGTTTAGTGAGTTTCAAATGAAATTAAAAGATAAGTTTAGGACTGTGTGTTATCAATACTGTTCCTGAGCGCACATCCATACATGTACATTTGAATGACTTTGAATTTGCTGCTTACAGTGAGAGTACATAATGTGAAAGGACTGAATCTAGAGAGAACTTCACACACACAGAAATGATTATCCTATTTTATGGATGCTCAGTGTTTAATTAATAAAGTGACAAGTATTAAATCCTCTTACTACAAATGCTTTAGGTCTGGTTTTCCACGTTTGGTTCCCGAGAGTTATGTGAAGCAAATACATTTTATAGCAATTACTTTGGAGACTGTAGTCTCCAGCTTTTTGTGAGGAAAATAGTTCATACTACCCAAAAGCAGATCATTGAATGCAGTATCTCAGTTCAGATTTGGCCCTTGGCTCCCAGGACTGATGCACAAACCAGTGATTGTGCTGGGAGATCAAGCAACAGATACTCCTCAAAGAGAAGATAAGCCAAGCCAATGTGCAACCTAAGAGAAAGGTTAGATTATATGATCAAAAAAGGGGTCAACAAGCACACGTGATTGCGCTAAACAAAAGAACTGTACTAGTCTGTTTACTAGTACACACTATGGCAAAGTAGGGTTTCCCTAGCTAACAGGGAATGTTCTCAGAACAACATTCTCTAAAAGTTTGAATATCTGAAAGATATTAAACCGCTCTTACAGTAATGTTAGTAGAACGTTTTTAACATTATATATTATATAAATCAAAAACGTTATTCCTAAGTAGTTAGTGGAACATGCTGTTCCAGAATTAAAAAATGTTTAAATTACGTTCCTATAACCAATCACTAATGTTATTCCTAAAAAACTGGACGTATTGAACGTTTCCAAATAACATTTTAACATTTTTGTTACCTAATGGAAATGTTAGGAAACCAGTCTTACAACCTAAATTTGTTAGCTGGGTACATCTTATAGCTGAACATGGTTAGCCAGTGGTGCCATTTTGTGTTATAGATTGTTTACCCTGAAAAAAATGTCATGTCATTTTAGATTTAATATATAAAGAACTTGGATTAGTTCTTGTTTCTGTGGTGGATTAATATTTTCCGCTCGTGTCCTTAACTTCAAATGATCCGTAAAACGTTCCATTTTGGAAAACTGGCTTTTATGGGCATGACTTCATTCATAAACATCTTTTTAAATCTTGCCTCTATATTACACACTTTGTTATGGACAATCTGAACAAGGAAATCCCAGCTCTCCTCTGCCTGCCTTTCCAAATGTCAGCTTTTTTATTTAATTTCTACAATTATATCTCTTTCAAGGACCAATGAAGTTCAGGTATAGAATATAACCTACAGGAAAGTCATTAGACTGACTAAAAACACTCATATTGCCCAACAGCAGTTTTTCCTATAATTGCTGCTGGATTCTAGCTAACTTTAAGATTAGCTCCAAGTATCGGGAAGGAATTGAACTGGAACATGCAATGGCTTGTACACTGATGTTTACCCTGGCTAACATCAAGCTCTAAAAAATACAAGCTTATGTTCAGAATAACAATCTTGACAGTCAAACACGTAAATGCATCTAATCGCAATTGTTTATTACTGAAAGCCATAAATTACGACGTGAGTGTAATTTTGTTTGTCATACGCGATGCAGTTAGAACATCAATGTTTAAATTTGTAGCATTGTGGTCAACGCAGCTCCGATGTGTTTGTGTGCTGGCAGCGTTACAGTTAGATGAGAAATGTAATACGGTGCTGTTTTTGCATCTTAGAGACGCAGGATCTGCGTCTTGTTAAGGCCTGCACAGAATTCGGAGTCTTCCTCTGCTTTGCACAGATGCAGCGCTGTGATATGTATCATTCAATGCGAGCATAGTTCCATCACGTTTGATCAATTCCAGTAATTGAAACAGGCTCACACAGGACTTTTATCCTGTCATCTGTTTAACTAGGCAACACTGATTCATATCAGACTAATCGCATAGTCTACATGGAGATCAAACTCAGCATTACTTTAATGCTGCGATCTGCACAAAACACATCAGTGTTCTAATCCGTCTCCTTACCGTACCTCAATTTGCAATGGTAACTTTAAAATAATAATTTATAATTTGAGCTGTCGGGTCTGATTTCCTGGGAAATGTCAGTTTGGTTTCATTTGACTTCAACAAATATAAAGAAGTCAAGACCTCTCACTCCTTCTTAAA
>JAZGTI010006839.1:0-22695 GCA_036877585.1 Botia kubotai | reverse complement strand
ATACATACATTATCTTTTACATAGTTTTTTACTAAACCTGACCGGTACTATTCTCATAACATATATCATTGATGGATACTGGTTTCTAATGTGGTTACTAGGGTCTCACTACAAATAGCTATGGTTTACCTAAGGTTAAACTATACAATACCTACAGTATTGACAATTGTGCGTTCTTGCACCAACGCAAAACAAACGATTAGGTCGGTGATGAAATTTTCTACTTTATATAGTCGAGAGGTGATAAGGCTTAAATCATTTTGTAAAACGTTCCCAAATCAAGCGCACTAATTCGTTTATAATGAAACGTATCCTGACGCGCTCTCTCTGTCTCTCTCTCCCCGCCTCTTCCTTTAACTGCTGGGTGTGTATTCATCCGCACACACACACATTGCGATATACGCCGCGCCGTTTTTATCTGCCTCACCAGCTCCGGTTTCCCCCGTCCAACCTTTTCCCCCCGACAGCTGCCGCCATGTTTTTCTGAGGCAGGATGACAGCAGAGAGAGAGCGCAGACGAAGACGGATATCAGACTAAAAAACCCTCGTATTGACGTTTTTCGATCGTTTTTCGGTCTATTTTTTATATCGCGGAACTAATTTCTTTACGCAAAAACGTACGTGAAAAAGGAACTAACCGCCGAATTGTTGTATTATTTTGCTTTCCTATGGCGCAGGCACTTTTTTCCTAATATATCTTTATATTTTAGGATGGGAGGGGGTCCTCCTACGTAAATGTAAAATACAGGATTTATTCTCCCTCCCCGATTTTTAACTTTGTATGATGACAAAGTAAAAAGAAAACGCGTATTTGAAGAAAACCAGATTCCTGCCTGCGCTTAACTACCTCCATCGGCAACCCACAGGAATAGCCAGACCTACCACAAGTTACCTGCTTTCAAAACTTTACCAGCTAAAATTAAACAAGAAAACCTCTTACTCATCTAAAGTGAAGGTCCACCTTTTAAAGATGACGGCCAACATCCCAGCTGACATGGTGAGAATGGATTTATACGCTGCAACGGGGTTAACGACATTTATATTGTATGTGTAAAGAGCAGTTTTAGAAATATCTGCATGGTGTTTACAAATGGACAGGTCACTGTAAAGTAATCGAGATTTAGCACAATCGACCAAGTTATGATGTTTGTCAGATATCACAAAAGGTCGACTTATGTCTTTAACCTTATGTCTTGTTTGTGTCTGCCAATAGGTTGAACCTGACTAAATATATTGCACCTATAGGTGTACTGGTATGGTGGTTTCAGCACCTCTTTGCGGTATCATAACTCCACCAGAAAGGGCTTTACTGTCAAGATATAATAACTGATGACTTATACAGCCGTCGATAATAAGGAAGTGTCCATAATCAAACGAAACTGCAACAGTAATTCATTCTGCGAAGTGAATGATGTCGTAGTATATGTTTAACCCTTATTGCATGCTTGTAAACTACTGTAAATACAGGCTGAGATTTTCTTTAAACCTTGTGGGTGGTGGTGATGATACAGTATCCAGAGGGTGACTTAGTGCTATAATGACCCACCTCGACGTTAAACTACAGCGTCTTCTGTTTTAAAATACCGTAACAAATACAACGCACGCCTTCTATTGGCAGTGAACTGTAACACAATGTCCTGTTCGTTTTGGATAAGCACGCTTTGAATATGCCAAACAGCTGGTCTGGCTGTCAAACTGAAGCGACCCCGTGACATTGCAGACGTTCAACTGGATGTAATGAGGGCTAATGTGATGTGATTGGCCTCTACAGTGCACATTCATTTGTATGTGTGATGCTTCTATTACGTACGTTTAGAGTTTGTTACTGAAGTACGGACAGGTTAATCTGGCCTTCTATACCTTCTATACCTGTAGATATTGAAAGACAAACACAGTCTTTTGTTAATTCACTCTGAGGTCAGAAATATGATCTGATGTTGTTACTGACAACACATCTCTGACGTTCAAGAGCGTGTTTCTCACACAGTTATCATGAAAATAGGGTAAACAAACCACAGACGAGAATATACTGTTATTATGTTATCATAGGTTTTGATTGTGTAAGCTTAGAAGGTTACCTTTGTCTGAAACTTCTACAGTTTCTTCAGCCAAACCATGTGAGAAATACATTCGTATAGATGTGTAAAGGAGAAATAATACAAATCTACTGGTAATCAAGGTCTTCTTTATGGAGAAATTGTTTAAAAATTAGGGTTTTGGTGTCTGTTTTTGGTCTCTTGGAACAGCACATTCAGATTTAGGATGAAATGCCACAAGGTAAAACTTTGTATTATTGTGTGGTCTCCAGCTGGGTGGTGTTGAGTTGGGGGCAGGGTCACCAAACAATGGGAGTGTTTATGTGTGTGTGTGTGTGTGTGTGTGTATACGCATCTTGTGGGTGGGCGTTTTAGTGAATGGGCTTCTTTTGTAGAGAGCTCCCACTTTTTCAAAGAAAGAAGTGGTGTTGCTATTCGCCCAGAGGTGCAACATCAGTTATTCTCCTTTCAAAAAAGCTCTCTTTGATCAATTGTGAGACAGACTCAGAGGTGTAAAGGTGTATTTAATACTCTGTGATAGAGTTTAAGGAGTATTTTCATTTTGTGTGGTATCGTGTTGTTTCATATCCTCTGTGTTTAGAGGGAAATGAGTACAAAGTCTGTCACGGGATGTCAACTTTATAGTACCACACACGAGGAGAGATCTTCCCTATGGCTTTGTTTATACATTTGTGAGGCCTTGCTCAGCAGTTTTAGCAACTTTAACCGTTACACAAGAAGAATTTAGGCTTTCAAAAAAGATGCTAATTAGTTTGAAGGTTCAATAACTCATTTAACATCTTGGTTGGTGTGATAGTTACAGTATTTTTGTATTTTTCTTACAGGCAGTGAATGTTAAAACAGATTATTTCATATTAAGCATTTAGGGTGGGGCTTGACTGTATCCTGTGAGAGTTGATTGGATCAAGGGCCTGATGACATCGGCTGGTGACATCATAAGTTGTTTCAGAGGCGGAGCATGTTTTTATGTTTTGATGAACGATTACAAAGATAAACATTTTAATAGTTGGAAAAATGTTTTTGTACACCAATAAATTATTCACAATAGGAGCAGGAATGTATTTTTAGAACGTAAACCATGTCCATTGCATTTTGACTGTGTTTCAGACGAGAACAGCGTAAGAAAGAATTTAATAACTAAATTTGCATATATTCTGTTTGCAAAAGAAATATATCTATTCAGGTCCAACCAGATATGGTGTCAGGAGTTTTGCATAATTGTGTTACTGAGCTTAAATCAACAGATCTTATCAATGAACAAGAAAACAGACAGGTCATTGTTTTTAAAGGGTTTGCTAGGTCATTATACAGACTGAGCCTCTTCCAACCTCAAACAGCCAGAAAGAGGTAGACAAATGAATTTTAATTTAAATTAAATTAAAATCTGAAAATAAAATAACAATTTAAGAATGGATGAAAACAAATGAACGAATCTGGAAAATGAATGGAGGGCTTCAGTAAGGGTTAAAGGCGAGAGAGAGAGAGAGAGAGAGAAAGAAAGGGGGTTATGTAGGATGGAGGAAGTAGCTCAGACTCACTCAATAAAGGAGCCTTTGAGTCGAGTGAAGAACAATTTACAACAACTCTGTGAGAGACGTGCTTACACACACACACACACACACACACACACACACACGTATACTGTCATGGAAAGTTAAAGTGATTTAAGTGACAACATTAGTTTGTGTAAATACTCAGTGTACTCAATGCTTCATTATAAGTTGTTTTAACTTTGTGGTCATTTTTCATATTTGTTACTGGAAATGAATAAACATATTTGTGTTTATTGTGTTTTTTTAAGAGACGGCTGTGTCCAACATTTGTGTGAGGGGGGAGAGACTGACAGTAAAGGGTTGTTTTACTGTAAACTCTGACTCTCGCTGGACTTTGACATAATTGTACAAGCATTGTTTGTAGTTTAGTGATGTCACAGATTCAAATCTCAAGTCTTGGCCCAAACTCCCTCCTCTTCCTCCCGCTTCTGGCCTCTGCTCGCCTCTCTTGCCTTTAGCTAAATATTTTTTCTGTCCAAAAGAAATGACATAATCCACACTGTGTTACAAAGCCCATGCAAAAGACATGCACTAGGGCAGGATGATGTTGTGAAGAAATTGTGCTGAAATTCAACATATATCTCAATTTGTTTTTTTTTGGTATTTACTCTGAATTGGCTTAAAGTAAAAATTTTCAATCAAAGAAACCACAATTTTTACTGTTGTACAAGTTGTACTTTTAATGAAAAATCATATTCAAACTCAGCCGTAGAAAAGGCAACAAATATTAAGCAGATTCAAGTGTTTATTAACAGCTGCTGTCAGTCATGAAGTGAGTACAAGCAGTTTTGACTGGAGTGCTGCGGTATTTCTGTTTGAGAAAATGTGCATGATAGCAATAAAATGTGAGGGTTGTTCTTCAGGTTTGTAATACGTCATAGAAATACAGTACTATGAAAAGGTCATTTATATCAGAAGGCCATTTAAATTATGGGAAGGGAAGTGACTGGGTCCCCCACCCACTGATGTCTCTGCCCTTATTCAGCAGCAGGCATGTTGGCAGGTCCTGCAGGGCAGGAGGCTGTCTGCCTTCATCTGGCTAAAGAGATGAGATATTATTCTCTCTCTGTCTTTCTCTCTCTCTCTTTCCCTCTGTCTGTCTTATGTCTTTTCTATCATTATATTTCCCTTTGGCTCCACGCTCAGGCTCATATCTAATCCAATATTAACACTCACCAAATGGCAAATGTGAGCAGTTTAACACTCGCTGTTGTAAGTGACGTGAGCCACTAAAAGCAGTTTTCTGTTGAAAACACAGCAGTTTCCTAATGAAAACATTTGTGTTAGCGATATGTCTTTTAATGATTTTAAACCCAGTGCAATATTACGGTAATACGTTTCTCTAGTCCAGATCAGTGTTTGTTTTTCTCCAGAACTTCATGTGGTCTCACATACGTGGCATATTTCTTAAATCAAGCTGTCAAAACGAAAAACTGAGGAGCCAAATGATTAGGTGTTTTTACACAGACCGACTTATCATTTGTGTAGGGAAATAAACAGCAAAATAATCCCATTGTCACAGGGACAAAAATGTAGGTGGATTTTTTTTTACAAAGATAATTACCACCCCTCCAGACCTGAGCGGTAAGCAGTGGGTGCACAAGTCACAGGCAGTATATTTGTATTTTATTTGTTATCTATTTGTAGAATAGTATAAATCAATCTTGTATAAATTAAGATATTTTAACAGTATGACTTTCCAATTTAAAACACATTTAAAGCACATCAAGCAGAATATTATTTCAGTTTAGTTGAGACGTCAGTGGTTTTAAGTTTTGTTTATTAAACACCATTGAACTCATGTATGTATTTATCAAAGGTGTGTGATTTAGACACAAGAGCAGGAATGTTGGACTGAGATGAATCATTTACTAGCTTAAAGTTTATTTTTCTTATCTGTGTAAGAAGACCAACATGTGACTATGATTGGCATGATATCAGACAGACCTGTATTGATTTCAGTGATATTACCGAGCAAAGCCATGATATCTTTTAAGGTGAGATGTGTGGTTTGAGGCGGATGAGCGATTGTCCTTCAAACTGCTGATGGGGCGTCTGGGCAGTCTGAGACCACAGCTGCTAGTTCAGTGTGCTCGTGATTAAGTACAGAAGCTAAAGCTAGCTCTCCGCTTCTAATGGCTGCGATGTGTTTCTCTCAAGTGATTCACAAGACGAACGAGAGCGAGATAATGGGGCTAAAGGACGTTTTAGACATCTTGAGGAAATTACCGCAAAACGAGCACTTCTGAGAAAGCTATTGAGACCAGTCCATCACGGAAAAATCTATCAAGGAAGTGGGAATTTATTTTTTTTTGGCTTGTATGTGTGCGTGATGCATGTTTTGAAGAGCCTCGGGTAGCTGATGGCGGAAAGCAAAAGCATTTATGTCTGTACTCTCAGATACATGGCGAGTAGGAACATTATGTTCAACAAAGCATTACCAGCAATAATAGAATGTAAAGCCACATTTTGTTAGCAAAGAGATACTTTCTACTTTCCTAATGCACATACCTGGTCTTACTGGGCATGTTATTCCAAACCTATTTTTATATATTAAAGTTACATCTTGCTCCACTATAAAATGTCACCTGTGTCTCTTTTTGACTGTCTATCTATCTGTCTGTCTAATACTTCTCCTCTGTTTCTGTCCATTTCTAGCTTTGAAAGAGTACGAGATACAGCCGAGGGAAAAATCAATCACTTAATGCACGTCAACTCGGGCAGAGAGCGACTGTACGTGCCATGTTTGCCCGTGTGTGTGTGTGTGTGTGCATGTGTGTGTGTGTTTGCGCGGCCATGAGTCAGTCCTCTAATTCCTGCATAATTTGTGCTAGCTATACAGGTCTTGTAGATAGACAGGGCTGTTACAATGTCTCTACAGCCTCCTTTCTCATTTTAATTTCCCACGTCTAAATGCAGCGTCTAATTCTCAGATCTGGTGTCATTTAATGCCGTTATCTCTTGTCTCCTGTGCGAGGCTCTTCATAATGAGATTTGAAGAGTCTGATGCACATCTGAAAGACATAACATGTTAATGAATAGCCAGGTCTACAGAAGCAGAAACGAAGCTTTTATGTGACACAGCAGGGAATCATTTTGTGGGCCGAAATCCATTTGTTTAGCAGCTCTGCCTGGACTTGCGTCAGAAACGTGCCGGCGGTCATCATGTTTTTTTGGGCCTCGGTTGAAGTGAGACATTTATGCTTCCGTTCCAGTGTCGGGATTCCTGTGACTTTCATTGTATTTCATTTAGTAAACGTTCATGGTTTGAATCACTACTAATGTTAGATTATAGAAGCCAAAGCTCGTGTGCCACACTGTCTTCAGTAAGAACGAGGTCAAGGTGACCTGTACTGTTGAGTCTGTTGTATACTTATGCAAAAACCCACACAAACAACGGCTGGTTTACCTTGCTCAGCGGTTTTGGCTTTCCCGCTGGAGAAAGAATCGGATCTCTTCCACAAAGAGGACCAACCTGTTCTGGCTCATGTTGTGAAATCGAAAAAACTGGATTGGACATGCTGTAACCGACAGAACTTACCAGAAATCTGCGCTCTGTTCTTCCATATTCGCTCCTGAAGGAAACGAAAAATCAATGAAATAAATACAGTTCGCAAAACAAATTGTCCGTTAGTTACGCAAAGGTATTTGCATGCTGTTTTTGTTATAGCAAAATCTATTTGCTACTAAACAATGGGGTGTTGAAATGACGTGACATGTGAGGCGTTGTAAACCATTTTGCTATTTTATTGTGATGTGATTTCAAATGAAACAAGATGTTCAATAGAAAAAAGTATGACAGAATTGTATAATAGTAAGTCTTCTATACTAGAACGGACAAGTGCAGCTAGCTGGGTGTGTTCTCTGTGTGACAGGTGCTTTAGGGTGAGGGCTGATAAACAAAAGGGCCTGAGGACATCAGCCAAAAAGGAAACTTTTCGTTGTTCTGACTATAAAAACAAACATGGTTTGCATAGATGAATAATTTACAGTAAGACCAAGAAGTTGTATTTCAGTAAGTAAGCAGGTTCTGTTTGATATCATGTTGGTTTTAAATGAAGAAGCTCTTTATTGATTTACAGTACATCTCAAGATGTCCCCACGTGTGTGTGGAGTACCGCTGTTTTAAACCAGGAAAGAAGGCATCAGATTTCACAGTTTTCTCAGGCATGAGGGAGAAAATCTTTTAACACCCCGACTGACGAAGCTGACAGAGACGAGCCAGTGTGATTTCAGCCTTCTGATGCACTCGTGTCTCAAGCACATCACAGACTTCTGAAGACACAGACAGAGATGAGATGATTTGAACCGACACTACGCCGTCAGGAAAAAGATGGATGACATCCACTCTCCGTCTTTTGCCTGTTTATGACTGCTTGAGTTCTAACATAGACGCGGGCACTGAAACCAGTGAGCAGCGAATAACTGAGTTTCGCATTAGGCTTAAATGATTTTGTAGGACACAATGAAAGAAAATAGTTATCTGCTGTTGAGTTGAGCGATCAGATTGTCTCAGTTGTGTTCATCAGGATGGTTTTCTAAATGACTAAGACAAAAAAACCTTGTCTGAGGGACTATTTTTGTATATAAGCCACGTTAATCAAATACACTCTTTAACTCACAGTTTTAACATAAGTTTACACTAGTTGTTTTTGGTACATGTATGTTGTAGTCCCACATTTGGACAGCAACTGGTGTAAACAATGTCCAATTATGTCTGACACGTTGCGATGTAATCAGCCAATCAGTGTGCTTTTGGAAATTGTCAGGAAGGCAAATGGCCACATCACATTTGTAGTGCAAACTCGAAACAGCATTAGGGGAGCATTGCCAGCTAGGTACAGCTTAAAATAATAAGAGTTCCTTAAAAGAGAAATAGGAAAAGCCTAAACAAAGACTTGCGTTTATTTTTAAATCGATACAAACAAGTCTATACTTGTGTGTGTATAAAACATCTGTGTATATACTTACATGCTACAATCTTTTGATGATGTTTCACATCAGCGTGATGTGACACAGTGTGGTAAAGTTATAAATGTAGTGATGAAATCAGAGACCCTCCCCTTGATGATGTCAGATCACATGTAGGGACTAGAGATGCATTAGAGACGCACGCGAATGGCAGGTGCAGGCCACAGTCTGTTTTGGCTGACCGGTTGCGATCGGATCACCCAAGACAGATTAATACCAGCTGTTAAAGGGGGCCCAACAGCACCAACTGAGAAGAACGTGGGTTAGGGTTAGCTGGGGATATATTTTAATGTTGAACTTAGACGTGAGTTGTACTATGCGAATCCTGAATACACGAGTATAGCTACCAGCATTGTCAGTTTTAAGTAAAATCCATGCCAATTATAGACAAATCTTCATAAAACCAGATGGAGCAATGTGATTCAGATGATATTTCTGAGAGCTGTATCATCCACAGGAAGTTAAACAATAAAGTTGACTTGACTTGAGTATAGTATAGACTTAAGACTAATATAGACTGTCTTAATCAATCGACTTCTATAAACCAGACATGATGCAGGTGTCTTCTTCTGAAGCACAACGTCATTGGTCTCTAACCAGCTTACACAAGCACAAGCCATAGAACTCACTAATTTCCTCTCTCCACAAAGCAGCCTCATCCTCGCTGGCGGCGTCACTGCTGATATTGTTCTCATTGATGTACAGTTGCGTAAGTGATGTGTGTGTCTGTCTGTTCTCTATTGCATAAATGTCATTCCCAGAACAATCTGGCAGACCTCTATTCTGAGACGGGTAAAGCCGACCGGCCGTCACATCAACTGTGGTCATTTGTTGTGGCTGCTTTTAGTTCAGAATGGTCAGACACTCTCATTACTCTCTCTCTCTCTCTCGTCATGTCTCCTGGCACAGAATCTCCTGCTAACCTTGTGAACAACCCCCCCAAAAATCTGTAGTGGGTCTCACTCTGTTTTTAACCACAGCGAGCCAACAACACCTGTTCCTACAACATCTCTTTCCAACTGGTCGGCTATGGAACCATTACTCCAGGCTTTGCTAATATATGCTAAATAAATAGCCAAGAGCCTTTAGTTTATGTATTAGCCATGAACATGATTTGCTACTTGCGGCTGCTAGTCATTGGACAGAATGAGTGAGTGCGGTATGAGTCATCAACTTTTTAGTCCTTTTACCTGGAAAAGACTGTAAAATTGGCTTGAGGCTAACAGATACAGACTTAAAGTCACAAAACGTCTTATTTCATTGGATATTCAAGTCATGTTTCTTAAACGGAGCAGCTTTATTGACAAAGATCTTGTTCCGCTGTTTATTGTTGTCTGGTATAAATACAGCTTACGCACTAGTCAGCATATTTTCCATCACAGCGGAGATCCCATTGCTGCCCTGTAGCCTCATGAGTGAGGTGTTACGTGTCTGTTGTGCCCCTAGGAGTGTGTGTTTGTGCCCTCTGTAGGGTTAGTTGGAGTGTTTGGTGTAACACTGGGAGTGTTTGGTGTATTTTGTTGTAACACAGTAATGGGGCAAACAACAGTTTAAAGGTAATATGAAATGGCATTTATAACCCATTTTGTCTCTGTAATCTGATGCGTTTAAGAGTTATAATGTTCAGTGAGAAAACTTGTCGGTTAACAGTACAAAAACAGATTTAGGGGAGGAGTTAAGAAATAAGAGGGACTGGTGACATCATCCAAACATGAAAGTCATTTTGGAGGTGGAGCAAGTTGATACATTTTGACGAAAGATTGCAAAGACAATAGTTCGTTACTTTAGAAAAAACATTCACTGATAAATAGAGATGCGAAAAAAAATCATAATACTACATTGTTCTTCTTATGCCAAAAATAAGAGTGTTTAGTTTTGTTTTTGGCAGCTTTATCAAAGTTAATGGAAGGTCACAATGTATCATAGATAGAATATGACAACATTTTACATAACTACACTATACACCCAAATGGAATTTTCACTGCCGCGTCGCATTACCTCATTGTGAGATTTTGCCTGCATTACCTCATTGTGAGATTTTGCCTGCTCATCAGAGAGACGACTTTTACTGTCTGAACCGTGATGGATCAAAAAGAACGATAGAACAGACGTATCCCACTATAACACACATTTCTGCGATTACAAACAACCTTTCTGCCTTCCTGTGCATGCCTGGAAACATCTTATAAATCAACGTCAGTGGGTTTTGCGAGCACAGCTCATTGGCATTCAGCAGGTGAGAAGAAAACTTCTGACATCTGTCATCATTAGAAGAAAGATATGAAAAAGATGAAGTGACACTTGAAAAGATGAGATACAGTGAGAGAGAGAGAGAGAGAGATGGAGAAAGTGTCTGTCTGCAGGTGATTCAGGTCAGCCCTCTTACGGAGAAACCGCTGCCACGGTTACTATCGCTATGGAAACTAGGAGGTGTTCTGTTGCATTAAAACCACCATTCCGATGATTTTAAACAGTTTCTGGGAAATGTGTGAGCTTATCAGAGTAACATACACATCTCGTGTGTGCATGTGTGTGTCTAAGATACTGATAACTGTTAAAACTAAGTTCAATTTACAGTTTAAAAAATATTACAGGGAATACAGGGAAAAATATTATTACATTAGATTTTTTAAGTATATTGCACATTGAGACCTTTAAGCACATTGGATATATACAACATTGCTGAAATAAATTTTTTAGATAATACTTTTGTTTACTTGTATTTTGCTGTTTAAACGACTATTGCTAATGCAATACAATGCTCACACAAATAATACATTTATCTGAAGAATAGGGGATAAATGCACATTAATAAATACTCATTTAAGGAAGTAGATCTTCAATTAATTCGCACTTTGCGCTAATTCTGTTTCCTGTTTTCTGACAAATGGTTGTGCCTAAAGGCTTCAGGTCTCTTAGGAGAAATGGAGGTGTAAGTGTAAAGTGTGTGTGAACTGTGAACAGGACGATTTTGATAAGCAGGAATTTTCTGGTATTTCCTGCCTGTGTGCTTGCTTCATTAAAAAGGGAAAACCACATCTGAGTGTGAATCCGCCCAAAATCAGATTTGCATGTGTATATTCATTCATCTATCATTTGGGCTACACTTCTGAGTATATAAATGTGTGTGAGATTGTTGTATGATGTATATATTATACATGCGTCTTTTGATCTCTCTAGATGAGATGTACAGGTTTGCACCTGGCTCTAATCTGATTCTAGAAAGGGCTTTAGCAGGATCTTTGTTTCCATCTGCTGGTCTACACTCTGTTACATCACTGCAGCTGTGTGTGTGTGTGTTGGGGGGGTGGGCAACATACTGGATCCTGTGATGTCAGAGACATGGAATCACAATGCCGTAGTAACACACGAGCATCTCTCTCTCACACTCTCTCTCTCTCTCTCTCTCTCTCACTCTCTCTCTCTCTTTTAGCTTGTGGCCTTCTGCTCCTTTGTTTTTAAATGAACAGCACTTTGTGATGTGAATGAATATGATAATGGACGTTTTTTAAATTGTATTGCTTGCTCACACTGCATAATCGTGCCGATGAGTCATCGTTATTTCACAATCATCCAAAGACTTTTACTGAATTAAAGACACGATGGAGGGCGTATGAAAGATTCATAAAAGAATCTCTCAGTCGCAGGTTACTATCTATTTAATGGCCTACATCTTACATGTAACATTCTTTACATTTTCTGCGATTTTGTGCAAAAAATTATCTACGGTCAAATGTGCAAATGTGACTTATGCGTTTTACTGAGACCTAAAAGTTTTAGCTTAAAATTGTATTACATGAATATGCAATGCAGGAGACGTGTAGCACGATTGTGAATGACAGGTGCTTGAATTCTGCTCAGATCTCTTGAGTTATGCGGCTGCAGATTCTGTCAAAGGAGCCAAATATCTGGCACAGTTTTAGCTGCTTTGCCTTTTGATATGGAACTACATCACATTTCAGAGGGAAAATGGACTGAAAATGCCCTTTAATGTCAAAAGTGTCGGTTCTAGGACAAAGGTTCTAACAATGTTTTGTTTGTGTTACAGATCAACTTGAGGCTCATCTTGGTGAGCGGAAAAACAAAAGAGTTCCTGTTCTCTCCAAATGACTCCGCGGCAGACATTGCCAAGCACGTGTACGACAACTGGCCAATGGGTGTGTGCCGATTAACATTCTAAAACACGCGTGACGGTTGGCCGTACGGAATGTTTCTTCATTGCTGTCGACTGAAACTCATGTTGATGATTTTAGCTTTTCGCCTGACATTGTTTAAAGATAGATTTTGTTTTACAACCTTTTCTGTTTAGCGGATAATCTGTGCCACAGGCGGATCTGTTTGTCTGACTGGGTGGTAATCTTGTACTGAGCTAGAGGGACTGACATCACAGAGGGAAAAAATAGCATCTGTGTTTATACGTTTGTCTGGCTGACTGGACTTTTTTTGTCCTCAGGTTTTTCTAGGGTAGGGAGTGTAACTTTTAGAAAGAAAATAATAATGTGTGTATGTGTGTGGACGACAAGAGGTGGGACGCAGAACCACATTGCAAAAGCGTTGGATTTACTTAGACATAAAAGGAAAGGACATAATGTGAAAATATGAATACGGAAATGGAACAACCAAAGAAATATTGAGAGTTTCAGATTGAATATTCCACTTAGATACTGATTTAAGCTAAAATATAAGCTGAACCTCTTGGGTGTCATGTGGGATAGGTACTTAAATTTAGTTCATTATAATGAGTAGATAGTTTTAAAGTTTCAGGAGTTTATGAAACTGTTGTATGATTAAAATCATTGGATACACAGAGTAAGGAACTAATGGAACACCAGAGTAAACCGGATTACTGGAATGTTTCAGTAGCTCTGATGACTCGAGCCTTCTTTAGACAGAAGTGAATATGTATAAAAAGCAGTGAAGCAATGTTGTGAAAAGCCTTTATTGTCATACAATTCCAAAACTCCCATCAGGGGAGCTCTGGGATTGAATTAGCCTGTTTATTCATAGCTGACTGGCACAGCAGAGCTGGAACCTTTTGGGGACACGAGATGACCTTGAGTCTTGTGACTGAGTCTCCATTTGGATCGACTCCTGAGAGGGAGGCTTGGGTTATGTGGAATATAAATTAATGTTAAGGATAAAAGTAGAGAAAAACAAAAGAATACTGAAGACTGGGACAAAAGGTTTAATACATCTGATAGTGATGCAACTCCTGTTTAACACTCAGCAGAGGTTTAGAGAGGGATCAGATGTGAAGATTCGTGACTGATTTCTCACGTTGTGGTTTTCTTTTTATCTCGATCAGACTGGGAAGAGGAACAAGTGAGCAGTCCAAACATCCTGCGTCTCATCTACCAGGGCCGATTCCTACATGGCAATGTGACACTAGGAGGTGAGTGACCCACGCACACTTGGCATATTACTGTAATATCACATCGCCTGTTCTAGACTCGTTGTCTAGAACTAATTATTCATCAAAACATTACTCTTAGACCAGAATTATGGATTAGAACAGAAATTATTTAATCAAAAATTGACACGGGTCGTGTCATGCCTCCATCGGCCATTGGATGGACAAACAGATAGTCCCGCCCCCAACCTCGCGTCATTGGTTGATTCAAACAAATGCTTTTACGCTCAAACAAACAAATTACGGTTGGTGTCACTAGCAGCACAGAAACGACAAGATTCAGCTTTAAATTATATAGAGGAGTGACTTAACAGACTTGATCCATAGATTGTCACGCGAGCGAACGTTGGTTTTGTTTTGCATGGGAAACAAAACCCATGCAAATGTGGACTGTTATGAACACACAGCTGTTTATTTTGGCTTTATGGTGGTATATTTTGTTCAGAGGTATATTTTGTGGTTCAAATTCGTCCGAAATTCGTCCGAAATTGGTTTAGCAGTCCCAATACACCTGTGTTGTGTTGCTACGCAGAGTTTTCAAGCTGTGAACAGAAATTGCTTCCTAAACAAGCAGTTAATATTCCCAGAACGCTTTTGATGGAAGTACTGTGGAAGCCCGGGATACGTGGAGGGAAAGGAAAGATATGGAAAGAGCCGTCTAGGAATCTGTCATCAGGGAATGAAAACAGAAAGGAGAGGAAATTCTTTGGCCATAAACAGGAAACATTTTTTCAATTTGTTTAGCCATCCCTCAAAGAGCAATAAAAGTCTATCTATCTGTCATTCATAATATTTCTGACAGTCACATTTTAATTTTGTTTTTGTTTGTTTTGTCTTGGTTTTTTTTGGATGCCTTCATATGGAAACATTGCATTGCGTAATAACCAGACACAATCAATACACCAAATCAATTAGAGATTTTTGTCATTTATATGTCCATACTGAATGTGAAATGCAGTGCAATTAACACACAGTTAAGCAGAACGTATTTAATGTTGTGGGAAGTTATTTTGGACCAATGAGATTTCACTTTGGGTGGGGCTTACCCAGCACCTTGTCACACAAGTAGTAAATGGAAGGAATAGAGCTTTTATGTGAATTGCCAATATGAGCTTAATTATTAGTTGACAGACCTACAACTAACTCTTTCTAGTTCAGTATGCTATTTTTCCTCTGTTACACAAATAAATAAGCTTTTAGATTCAGTTTAAATGTAATGAGGGCTTTAATAAATATTTGTGACCTGTGAAAATAGTTTCCCTGACTATTTACTGAGTTTTTCCAGTTTGTTTTGGCTGGGCTTGCATTTCCCATGGCTGACTAACCATGAGCAAGTATAAACTCACGGTTAGCTTAAAGCCCTGAACTGTTCGGCCAATGACGTGACGGTAAAACACAGACAGGATTCCCAAAAAAGGGTCACTAAGATAACGCAGGAGGACACCTATCTTAATTTATGACAACTGCGTGGAGAGGTGGCTATATGGGACAGGAGACAGCATCAGTAATTTTTGCAGAGAGCGAGGGACGGTATTGTGACAGCTCTCAGTAATACACAAGACACTTCAAGATTTGATGTGTCTTGTGTATTTCCACATGCTTTGTTGTTTTTGTTTGTTAGATGTTCAGCAACATTAGCCTTTTCTGTGGTCATTCAACCCGACTCTTTTTCCCCTCATTTCTTGCAGCTTTAAAACTGCCTCTTGGAAAAACCACAGTGATGCATTTAGTTGCCAGAGAGACGCTGCCCGAGCCAAATTCCCAAGGTAACCATTATGCCCTCTATTTTTCTGTCCACTCTTCACAGCTCACTTTTCACACGCTCCCTGCCTCGCTGCAGCCTTCACTTTGTTGGAAATGACTGGTTTGTATGTGCCTCAGCTCAGGGCTCCCGCAATACTTCAGTTCCTCAGACTTTTTAAAGCATCGGTTCACCAGAACAAAGACTCAGCCCTGTCTGATGATAGGTTTGGGTGAGGCAAATGGAAGCAGAAGTCATTTTTAATTAAATACTTGCAGTGTACAGTGACATGTTAGGGGCAATCACAAAATTTTAGTAGGACTGAAGCCATTTTCATACAAATATGGAGCTTTAGAATTGTGCATATATATGCCAGTTACGTAGAATCTCATGAAATAAATGCAGCGAGTTGCTTTTAATATTGCAGTATGATACGGTGTATTAAAGTATGAAGGTGTCATTAGTTGTTTATAATGCAAATAAACCCGTTGGGTGATATTTAAAGTTCTGTTTGAAGTTCTATTTTGATAGAATTTCCTAGTAATCATTATCATTACGCATGCTAGAGCGCTTTGTGCTTTCTGTTATATTTTTATCCCTATTGAATATTATGACTGTGTTCCAAAACTTAGTGAGTTGTTTTGAGAGCTGTCTTCTAAAACAGCCTTTTAACTGAAACAAATCCTCAAAAGTTACTCATTTGGAACGCTGAATAACAGTTAGTTTGAATCAACTTGAATTACTCTTTTAATATAGGTTTAAAACTGACACTTTTGTCGCTTTGTTTGCCGTCTTGGCTGCATGTTTCTACTGAGCCCACTGCAATGCATTATGGGATTACATTCTCAGCTAAGTATGTATTCGATGTCTTGGAATTAAGCAAAAACAAGTTCTTAGTAGGCAGCATAATTATGCTGTCTAGGTAGGCAGCTCACAAGATTTTGGAACGGAGCTGCCATTTGTCTGTGCAGCGGTGTGGAGATCATTAAAAGAGTGTTTTTGTTTCAGGTCAGAGGAACCGGGAAAAGACTGGAGAGAGCAACTGTTGTGTGATTCTGTAAATACATCCCTCCATCCCCTTATGAGTCTTCATGAGTGCGTTCTGTTGTCCTTCATCCATGCTGCTGACACCCTCATAAAATGTAACTACTCGCACCCGACTCCCACGAGCACCTGACCAATGAGAGCTTCACGTCACACACAAGGAAAATCACACCCGAGAGTGGATGGAACCTCATTCTAGAACCGTTCTACGCCAATACCCAGATGCTTTGGATAGTGTCTTGTCCACATTAAAGCCAAAAGATGTCAAGAATATCCAACACAGAGAGCAACAGATGACATCCCCCACACGTCCCCGCCCTTTCCTACCACTCCACAGCACACACGACCTCAAATAGACCTGCACCCATTAAACATGCACACTGTCGCACCTAAACGAGATCTCCTGCCCTTCTGCCAGTTTGCACACGGAGGTTCTTGTTTCCTGTCCTTTTTTATTGCACATAGTAAGCATTGATGATGCAGTGTGAAAGACGAGACTCCTCTGGCTCAGCCGGGGCCTCAGTTCTTCATTTCCAGGCTGCGACGGGGGAGACGCGTGAGGAAAAGAAATTTACGCCGGGTCTGACGAACTTTTCACATTTAACGAAGCACCAGACGCTCGTCCGATTCCTGATTTCTCACGCTTAACGAATCTGAGCGGGAGGAGGGAATACGCGCCGTGATCTTCATCTGAAACAACAGCACACGCATACTGGCGGGTTAACCTCTGCATCGATGCGTCACATCGACTGGCTGTTATAACGATCTACTAATCACTTAATCAACATGTTAATCGACATGTAGTCTATTGATTTTAGTGCAAGAGGTTAATTATTCACGTGCCTGATAAACGTTAATGACAATTTGGTAGAAATGTTTATTATACTTTTCCATAATGAATTAAAATGGGTTTTTAACTGTACGTGCTACGACAGGGTGCCCAGTTCCTGCCCCCGACTTCCTTGCAAGTTCCTGTAAGTTTCAAGTAAACAGGAAGTCCCTGATTAACTGGTTTAGGTGTGTTTGATTAGACTTGACTGGACGGCAGATCTACAGGAGCTGATGTTGGTCTATAGAAGGACGGGTTGGTTTGATTCTGACTTTTATGGAAATCTAAACAATGTCATTACCCAGGAACACTCGCGACTGACCACCGACGCGACTCTAAGTGACCAGCCAGTGTTGTGTCTGCCCGCTAGCAAGAGCCAGCTCTCATTCAGGAAGGGTGAGATTAAGCCCTTGAATTTCTAAATGTAGTGGTGTAAATTAATGCTTGCGTTTCGAGCTGAAAGATATCTACGGAATGAAGTTTGGCTTGATTTCTATTCCCCGTTCCCTGTTAAACATGAAATTTGTTTGCACAACTCAGAAACATGAACTGTTTCGTCTAAATCTGTCATTTTTCTTTCGCTTATCACTTTTTAATATTTTTCCAACACCGGACATGTGTAGAGTATATTTAATATGAATCTTATAGAGAACATAACTATAGATTGTTGATATATATTGGTGTCTAGTGTATGATAGTCTAAAACAGTTAGCGCATTAGCATTTGGATCAGTAAGATGCTAACTATGTGTTGTACCTAACAGCAGCAATCCCTTCTAATGGAAGAATTACTGTACTGTGTTTTACTATGTTTTTCAAACGTTCATAATTTTATATCATCCTGTTTTCCCGCCCTTTCTCTTTTCACATGCTCTTCGCTTTATGCTTTTTAACATCGCACTAGGTATAAAAATTATTGGTCCTTATCAGGGTTCAAATCTGTACAGAGCGGAAGTTTTTAAAAAATAATTGTAAATACAACTAATGCTTCTCATTCTTCAGAATACAAATGGAAATACATATATAAACTGAATAAATAAAAGCATCCAAAATCTTGAAGTGAAATACTTGGTGCCTGGTGTCATGTTTTCAGTGACTTCACATAACAAACTGTATGTGGATGAATGAACATACTGTCTTTTAACATTACATTAACATTTTTCCCAGTGTTCAAGTCTAATTATAAACTGGAGTATTCACAGTAATGTATTTTCATATATTTACTTATGCAAGCTACATTCTTAATTTAGATTCCTACATTAAAACAGAGGAGAGAGAGAGAGAGAGAGAGAGAGAGAGAGAGCAGTGGATGAGAGAACTCGTTAAATTAGCCTGAATATTTTTCAGCCACTTATGTTTTTTTTATCCATGTATTTACGTTATAAATACCAATCTTAATAAAGAATTCTATTATTATTTATTAAGCTTCTCTCTAACAAAATGTTTATAAAGTGCTTTGCAACAAAGTAGAATTGTTAAAAACGTTATAAAATAAATATGAATTAAATTGAATAAAGGAAAAAACAATAGCTATACAACAAGAATCGACTTTTCCTTTTGTAAGGCTTTAGCGCCGTCTTGTGGGAGGATTAACAATTACAGCACTCCACTGTGTCCTAATGTTGTTCCTGGACGTGACAACGGATATACAGCTATTAGAACTGATTCTCAAACTGGGGGCTGCGGCCCCCTGTGGGGCCACAAGACGGCGCTAAGGGGCCGCATAGAAATTTCTAGTTTAGGAAATTATTTTAAAACGTTTACCTGTATGCAATCAGAATTGTCCTTTGTAAAATATTATGTATTTAAAAAATTTAATTATTATAAAAAAATTATACGCATTTTTAATATTCAACGTCAGAGTAATAAGGCTACAAAGAGAATTGATGTTACCGCATTGCATAAAGTCATTTGATTTTTGTATAATCCAAAATTCTTTAAGTAAAATTGTTAGTTTGACAATGTTTTCGCCATGAGTTTTTTTTGTGGGGACTGCTGAAAAAGTTTAAGAACCACTGTTTTAGAATCAGCGTTACCTTTTGCGCCATCTTGTGGGTGAACTAATAATCACACCACTTCACTTCAACCTCATGTTGTTGCCAGTCTGTGCTGAGGAGAATCTTCAATCTGCTCTTTTACATATAATGCCTAATACCTAATAAAGCCACATGACATGGTCACTTTAAGAAAGTTTATAATCATCCCGGTGATCCTGGGCAGCAAGTCTTTAAGATTTATTTTAAGACTACAAATGGATGACGGGCCTTGTAACACAGGCGAGTCAGAGGAAACAGGCCCTCTGCTGGTGAATGAAAGGAACTACGTAAATTTCACTAACATGATGTGATGCGTTTTGTTGTTTAACAGTTGCCTTCATACCGTGTTGTGAGCTTTTCTAAACGGAATGCTGGTGAAATAATGTGTATTAACATTTATAAGCATCTTGACCGTTTTGAATTAGAGAATCGCAGTACACAAAAATAAATTATTTTCATTTTTAGTATTTTTTTGCAATGTTTGAGTGTTTTTTGCAATGAAATGTACAAACAAAAGTGTGTCTGTGTTACTTACAATAAATATACAGTATTTTTGTTTTTGAATAATATGTTTGTTTCTTCATTTGTGTTTCTTCATCTCCCCACATACAGTATTGTAATATGCACTCCCTGTTATCTACTATATAGGATAAGAACATTATAAACATTCCTATTTATTTAATTAATATTTACTACAACACTTTTAGTGTCCAAATTCTTTCTGGGCCCGTATGATATTGCCATCGTTCTTCTTGTGGTTTCATTAACAAAATCAGCGTGAGAGCTTATGGGGGATCATATTTTGTTTAAACGCACTAAATGAATTAGTGTCATGACACACACATATGTTTGCACACACACACACAGACAGCGTACAGGCCCGTCATTAAACCACAGATATATTGAACCACAGATGACTGTTTAACAACTGTTTTTAAAGTAAATGTGGAACAGTATTTATGTTACACTCCTCTATAAAGAAAAACATTATAAGAAACAAACTTTACTAAAGCTGTCATTCACAGTGACAGGAAAGATATTTACCACAATTAAACAAAATAGCAAAAACAACCTTTTGTACAGTTTTATACTGACGCAATTGATCACAGTTATTTCACTGAAATAATCGTACATTTGTTTTTGTTTTTTTTACTGTTAAAACCACCACAGAACCAAAGAACAGTCTGTGTTCCTCAGAGGAGAGACTCACTCGGTATTTCACAAAGCAATGGCATTAATTCTGGCCGCCTCTTTAATCACTCTGTGCTTGTTTAACCACTTGATAACAATCCTGCGAATCTCCTGCGTCCGTAAACAGTAAATAAAGGGATTTATAAGAGGAGGAATAAGGCTATACAGCAGTATGAGAAGTATTCTAAAATCGGTGCTCATTTCAATTCGCAGGACGCTGGCGACGTACACGACGCAGCGAGGCACGTAAAACAGGGCGATGATGCACAGCTGCGTGCTGCAGGTCGCGAAAGTTTTCCAGCGAGTTTGAGCGTTCGCCAGCTTGATCACGGAAGCTATGATGTGACAGTAAGAGTACATGATAAACGCTAAAGGGAGGAGGAGAACGAATAAAGCCACACACAAGGCGACCAGCTTCTGCTGGCTGTTTTCAGCACAGGCCAAGTTGGTTATAGAGATGTGGTCACAGTAGCATTGGATTATAAGCTTTGGGCCGCAGTAAGGAAGCTGCTGAGTGTGTAGTGTGGCTACAGTGGGGGCGATCATGGCTGTTACCCAGGCCGTGATGTTGAGGATGTACGTAATGCGGTTTGTGATGATTGTCTGGTATCTCAGAGAGTAACAAATAGCCACGTAGCGATCGAGGGCCATAATCATCATTATTAATGAATTTAATGTTCCAAAATAGTGGATTAGCTGCATTTGGAAGAAGCAGGTGTGGAAGGGAGAAGCGCCAGCGTTGAACCAGTACCTGGCTATGATCTTAGGCAGAGCAACCGTGGAGAAGCACGTGTCAGACAGCGCGAGGCTGGCGAGGATTATGTACATGGGCTTTCGGAGGCTCTCTGAAGTAAAAAACAGCGCCAGAAAGAGAGCGTTTCCAGCCACTGTAGTTACATAGACCAGGAAAAACATGGCAGAAACGAGGCCGTAATATTCTGAACGGAGACCAGGGAAGCCCACAATGATGAACTCCGAGATTGTGGTCCAGTTATTCCATAACATTTTGCAGAAGTCTGTGGAGATCATAAGACAAAATTGATTTATAAAATGAACTCAATTAGGCAATTTGAGTTTGATGTAAAAATGTATTTGAAAACATAGACAGGGACACCTTTAAACTGAAAGAAGCTTAAAAAAGCATCAGATTACTAAACAGCAAGACATCACATGTCTAGAAAATGATTTGTACCTGATACGTTGATTCTGTCCTCTAAGCGATGACAAATACAAGGTCATGTATCACATGCTTTTATATATTGTTTGCTGCTATGTACGGTGTTGGTACACATACACAACTTTTTTCCTTGATGATGATAGGGTCAAGCTGGCTTTAGGGACTGGCTGTCAATCATAACCAATGAAATTAGGATGCTTTACCTCATTTAAATATGCACATGTTTTATGTTCTTTGACAGATGTAAAAAAATAAAAAACAGTTACAGTGTGCCAGAAAGCTGCAAGTATACTGTACAGTGACCCCCATAAAACATTTGGTCAACTTTATGGACACTTTTGGTGCCCATTAGACCAGTTGGTTTGTTAAGTCACTTGTTATTAAACAAATGCTGAAATAAATTGTTTTATATTCTCTTATAATGTAAAAACGTATACATTTTTAAGTGTGACTTGTCTGTTTAAATACTGTTTAGTAGATAGATGAATGGATGAATAGATGGATAGATAGATAGGTAGATAGATAGATAGATATTAACATAGATAGTAATATTAACATATAGATACAGATTGTTAAAAATTAACAAACTTTCTTTCATATAGTTTGTTTTATCAAGATTTGCTACATAACTTTCTAACTTTTTGACACATAACTTTCTTTGGCTGTGTCATCGAGTCTCAAGAGATT